>QLOY01005313.1:0-16739 GCA_003313965.1 Megacollybia marginata
TCAGGTGAATGTCACATGTCATGGGAACTAGTTACTAAGGTAGAAGTCATACAGTGTCTTTGAACATCACATGCCATAGTGTGACATCCCTATAACGGGAAGTAAATAGGTAAAATTTCTATAGAAAATAAACCATGCATCTGGTGCAGATTCTGTAGCACAGTTTTATGGATATCATGTAGAAGATTATATAGATCTACTACAGGTGTATTTGCCAACGACTAGTTTCAAAATTAGTAAATACACTGATCCTGTTACTAATCACAAGCTAGAATAGGCCAAGGGGGTAGCATTTCTAAGTAGAGTAAGAACTAGTCATTCAGTTTTTTTATATTGGCTTTAAAACTTTTTCATGGTATAGTTGACATACTTTTCCATATAACTGTGCTACAGAATTGCTCTAAGTGCTCTAGAAAATAATGGAGAATTGTCGCAATGTCACATGTCCACGTTTGGTAGTGTGACTGTGATGACACATGACATTCAAAGACTCTGTACAAGCTACCTTAGATATAGAAGGAGGGGGTCCCAGAGGCCTTAAACATGAAATTGTACAGGATATCCGTGACTAATAAGTTGGATGCCCCCTTGGGTGGGGGTGTACCCCTCAAGCTGTTAAAAAGTTTTTCGACCCTGTGGTCGTTTTTGTAATTCCGGAACCCTGGTTAATAACAGGTTAAAAAGTCGGAGTTAGAAACTAGTGAGGGACCTGCATCAGGTCTAATCAACTCAGAGGGTTTGGTTATGTGTCACACTACCATTCAATGGCTGAAATTAATCATTGTTTATTTATTTTCCTATATTGACTGTATGTAGATGTTAAGAGGAGAAAGAAAATTCAATTTCACAATGATACAAATGACTCTTTTACTGCAATGGTAAGATGGAACTTCCTTCAGGCAGACAAAGAGTCCGACTTCACAAACACCTTCAAGCCATATGATGAAGTGTCCAGTACTTCTGAACCACTAGAAGAACTCTGCACAGGATGTGTGTCAACTCTGAAGGATAGTGTCTCACTTGGGAAATTTCCACCGGCTGGTTTAGGTTCAGGTGGTTGCCCCTTTCCCAAGCCGTGAGTCAAACCAAAACCCGACCGTACAACAATGAGGAAAGGACTTGTGGCCTCCAAGAGAATCAGACATAACAGTCTGAGGATAACAAGATCAAACTCACCGCCAGCTGGGTGGCAACATTTACCGTTGTCTGTAACCTTGGATCATTATTTGCATACATCGCTACCAGAACAATGTTTGACAGGGTGAATAGTACTCCAGATTCAATCATCGTGAAGATGGGGGCTAGATATCGATTGGAATGGTGTGAATTGTTACTCCAAATGGATACTTCAGGACTGCGTCTACCCATGTAGAAAAGTCGGCCGGAAATAGCACAGGTGGTCCCCACATTGACAGCCATCACAAGAACCCAAGCTGCAATTGCCGTCCCTCTTATAGCTGGTGTGTCCGTCAATGAGCCAGTGGTTGTGCTGATGATTGTTCCATATAGTGCGACACCTCAAACGGAGTATTAGCATCTGAAATCATGATGTCGCATAACGGCATAGAAACGTACCGACGTGGCCAATTTCAAGAATAAACTTGTACAGATTAGCGGTTTCAATACAGAAAAGGTAGTACAACTGACCGGAACCGCTGCAATGGCCACATTATTGCCATATACCATATATAAACGCCAAACCAATATCATGTCTTGCAGGATGTCCTGATTTTATGGGTTATCAGGAATTAGCAGACAACAGTCAGCACTGGGGAACTTTACCGCAATGGTGTATGCAGCCGCCTTGATTCTGTTGACTGGCGCAGTCAGGTTAGCCCAATACGCAATAGCTGCGAGAGGCATAGGCTCATTGAGTCTTGGGATATGAATGAAGGCATCCAGAAGCTGCTTCAATGAAGCACCGATATGCATAGTAGCAATGATGAAAAGTAAGGTGTAGGACGAGAACAAGAGCCTATATGAGCAATTCATATTGCGAGCCGCAGAGTTTGATATCAATAGATCTCACCACCGGTACCGACTCGGAGTGTGGCGTCGGAGAATGAAGTATACACATGCCCCATAGAGTAGTACACTAAGACAGGTGGTCAGGGGGGGTACTCATTATGGCTCCAAAATACTGACTTCATTCCTGGTGACAGTAAGAAGAATGATAATGAACCGCATAGTGGAAGTGAGACATACCATACAACATTGTTGATATCCATATACCTACTAGACTGTATTCATCAAGAGGTGGAAGGACGATCGAAGGCTCAGGATCGGGCATGGTAGCTGGCAGGACAAGCTCACTGGACATGGACTTATAATAAAAACAGTTGATGTGTCTTGATCCGGCACTGGCAGATTGGCGCTACAGCTGTCATCGGCGATAACAAGCCGCGGCTGGTGCGGTGGAGCGTTGAAATCTTTCCATTCATCAACACTGATTGTTAAAGTAACGCCACTGCCGGGGCGATGCATCATGATTATTCGTTATGGATCAGGCAGATTGGTGGGGTTGGTAGAGCGCTGCCTATTAACGGTGATTGAGTCTCGTAACTAGACCCAGATCTGAGTTGACGAGGGAAGCCTACGAGAGGGTCCACATCTAAGTGATGATACAAGTAAAGGCCTCATATGGCGCTTCCTACAAAGATTACATCTCGAGGTATCCAGAAGATTCCCTGAAGGCTCCGCTGTGTCCAAATTAGAACCCAAATTAGAACCCACGGAGTGGTCGGATCGAGATTACATAGGACCTCATCCCACAGCTGGATGTACGTGACACTGTTTGAAACGTGAACGGAAAACAATCAAAGAAGCCAACCTGAATTCAGTCAGGATATTAGACCCGTAAAACTCCAAAGACAACTTCTTGGCGTTACAAATAACACTGATGTGCACGAAGCTATCCGGAGATCCGGAGATGTCACCCAAAGGCATTTATCACTGGCAAGCCCATTATCAAGATTACCGCTCAGATACAGAAAGGAAGCCTGAGGAGACACGGATGATATTGTCAATTGTAACTCTGTTCCAGATCTTTGCCGCATTTCGGTCTCGACGATCTTAGCTTGAATGCTCAACACTCAGCAAGCCTTTCCGAGGGATAAAACTATTCAGCAACCCGGGTGCTGATATCAACCCGGGCTGATAAACAAATAATATACATGTAACTTGAATGGTAGGGTTGCCGAGTCGGCGCATCGACGGGCTAACCGGGCAAGCACATGACCTCCTCGGCCATGTATGTTGTAACTTGTAGTCTTGTACGTCGTCAACCAAACGCTGCTCCAAGTGGTTCGTGTCCTCAGCATTCACCAGACTGGCTTGACTATCTGTCATTGGTACTTGGTGTTGCCCTCGACTTGTAGTCGGGTTTTTTCGCTTGTTACTCAGCTATGTCGTGCACGAAAGTTCAAAGCTACCGCGGTTTGACCGCGGTCACTGGGCCGTCTGGACACATTACTCTCTCTAGAGGCTCTGGTAGCCAAGTATGGTCAGGCAAGTACTGTTTCTTGCTTTCCGCTCTAAACCGTGTGTACTGACCTTCTCTCTCCATTTCTTCCACATTTTTAGGTGATCTTTGAATAGGACAACGACGGTGCAGAGAGTGTCGCGAAGTGGGTCATAACATTACTACATGCCCAGGCCCTAGACTACATCCTCCATGCCAGTAGATGTCATAGTACATTGTATACTAATGGACGGCCCCTTCTCCGAGTCCGGCCAAATCATGCTTTGATCTCCGCTTGACATCCAGGTTGCTAAATAGTAGGGGGTTGCTAACTCGGCACCCGGGTTGCTGAATAGCTTTATCCCTTTCCGAGTTCCTATGTAAACAAGTCGATCTTCTTCGGTCTTTCGTTGGTCCTTCGATCACCCTACGGACGAACCCTTCGTCCGTAGGAGGGTAGAATTGATCAATCATACTCGGGAGAAGAGAAGGGAGCAATAAGGTGGCGAAGACAGTCGGGGAGTATCTTCAGATATGTAGTAGGTAAGGGATTTGGTTTTGTGTACTGTATGGCTCGAAAAATATTACTCAGCAGTTCAACACATTATTTTGAGTTGTTTTTTTTTTGACCCCCCGCGCTCGTCGTACATGAGGCGGGCAATGTAAGTACAAGGTTACCGCTGAACCGACAATCGTGCCTCAGCCAAGACTTGGGGTGCGTCTGAAAATTTGAAGCCAAATTTCAATCGCTGCGAAATATAAGGCAATCGTGGTATGGATCCAAGTTCCTCACCCTGCTTACCACTAATGCATCAGAACGGAAACAATAGATGTTCGACGCGATGTTCTCCTCAGGGAGAAAGACCGTTCTTGCAGCCTACCAACTCCTTGTGTGAATATGGATCGGTGATGCCACTGACAAGCCACTGATGCACCGGACTTTAGTCAGCGCTCAGCCTTTAGAACAAACTATACTGTCAGCTCGAGGACTTCAATTCTGCTGAATGCTCTTCACTAGGCTTCTGAGGATGCCGCTCAAATCACATTTGGAAACCGATCACTGTTGGAATGGAGGAAGAGACGCGAATAAGACAGGTAAAAGCTTAACGAAAAAAATGGGTAGAAAAACAATATTAGATACTGTATCTACCACTGTTTCCTTGCGAGTCCCCCTAGCCAAACAACAGATGGCACACAGACAATTAACTACGTCTCGAATTTCGTCTCCGACTGATCTTTTCGGGAGCAGTGTGCTTCCCTTCTCCCTTCTCCCTTCTCCCGAGTATGACTGACTCGTATCAACTGCTCCCTATATTCATCTAACACGGGAGAAGATGGCTGATACCTACACGCCCGATATAAGTTACTGCTGACTAGGCCACTGAGCTCCTCGTGGCATTGGCGGCCTGGCACTGACTCTAGACCTGACGCAGGTCCCTCACGCCGCAGGAAGATTGCGAGGAATCGAGAAGGTCGAACTAGAGACTTTTTGAACTCGAACTCACCTCCCATGATGGACCTAGTGGCTGCTAACTCTATGATCAAAGGACACTCGACGTCGAAAGAGCATATCCATAGCTAAACGGTGCGCAATGGAATCGGCAAACGTCAGTATCCAAAGTTCTCGACGCGTTGTGACTATGAAAACGTGCCATAATTAGAACCCGCCGCGACCAGATCTGCATCACACATGTGCATGAGGTTCTGAGTTGGCACTGCCATCATGACATACATGACATTGCTGATTTATCTGGAACAAGACACGGAAAACAATCAAAGAAGCCAGCCCTTTAAATCAAATCTTGATATGCAACCGTAACGGGACAATTTGAAGCCCCTGTTGTAACTATCTATATCCTGACTCTTATCAGAAAATCTGTCAGCGCTCTGTATAAAGCCGCACAACAGTATGCTGGCCTGATAGAAACTAGTTCTACCATGATATCTGTCCTTGTTGGCTCTTTGTTTGCAATTCTCCTGTCACTTTGCCTCAGGTCGCTTTGCCTCAATGCTGCAGTTTGTCTTACATTAAGGTTGCTCAGACCTGCTGATATAAATTGACCTTAGAACTCATCTGATGCTGCTCCCATTGTTCATATCCCTGTATTGTGATACTTTAAGACTGCCTTGTCTAACAGATGATGCAGGTCTCTGATATGTTCAGCAACCCTCGAGAGGCATATGAGGGTGCTTTAGCAAGACATGGGCCTGTTATACGTGTATGGAGAAAGGGAAGAGTGCGTTTCAAAAGTTAAAACAGCTGTAACTGCATATAACTCACTTTCAAAGCTTGAAACCATTGTAGATGACATGTTGACTGCAGAAGTCTTAACCAATGATAAAGTGTTTAGTTTCAAAGATGGAACACTTAAAGTGAGTACTTAAATCATAATGATGAATGCTATTTACCATCCAGATCCTAAATTTGCATTACTTAAATAGTCTATTTTCTGGATTCCTGGATGAAATTGACTATCTAGTAAAGGGATTTATTTCTACTCAAATGGAGTTGGTGGTTGACAAAGGTTGGTGTCTCTGTTGGTTATGGCATCTATTGAAATTCATTGGACACCCAATTTCCAGTCTCTGCTGTTGTTTTTCGCAAGATGCATGATTTACTTGAAACAAATGTCAACAATTTAAATTTGTTTGACTATGCCCACAATGTCATTGCAGAGGCTATGGTTGTTCTCATTTTTGGACAGGTAAACCCTTGCAGGGCATAGCCTGAAGGAATGTACTTATTCAATCTCTCAGGAGTTCACAAGCAAACAGCTCATCTCAGTCACAGAGCAAGTGGCTACTGATGTTGCTATAGCTACTGGCATCTACCAGAATACCTCCTGGTTTGCTTGTACCTTTCCAAACTGTTGGCACATAATTGCATGGTATGTGATCCTACTCATCTGCATCTGTTCCTCATATATCCAGGTGTCATACACTCTTTTCTCTCATCTTTTGTTTTCTCCCAGCAGTGGGCTCTATTGTGTGGCATAAAATCTCTTGCAATAGACATGATGTCTGTCTAGAAGACAGGTCAAACTTACAACACAAATCAGAGGTGACTTTTTCTTTAATAAGCATTGTTAAGAGCTTAATGCCCCTTGAGACCATACTAGGATTCCTTTCACATACATCCAAGTCTTCTACTACATTTACAAAAATTAAATCCTTTTCCCGCATTATCTGCCTACTGCTAGGGTTAGTATTTCTAGTGCATGGAATTCACAGTATCTGATAGTCATGCAGGATTATCTTTGCATCTGTTCATCAAACGTACTTTCACAGCTTCTGCCTGCATTATTGATTTGATACATGCACAGATCATCTGTTGTTGTCTGGGTAGTTTGTGAGCTGGCATTGCGGCCAGTGGAGCTCAATGCCTTGAGGAAGGAGTTGATGGATGTGGCTGTTATTGACCCAGTGACAGGCACTCTATCAATCACCCTTGATTCCCTGAGAAATGCTGTTAGGTTGGATTCTTTTATCCGAGAAGTGATGCGCACCAAAGGAGATACCCTGAATACTTGCAGATTGACAACAGAAGAGGCCCATATTGGTGGTGTGAGTATTCCCAAAGGTAACATTGGTTTTTACTCAAACTTGCATTGGATTAAGTTCTTAACAGGTTCCCTGGTGATTGCTCTGGCATCTCTGTCTCATTTCAATCCAAAATATCATGGATCTGATGCTGCAAACTTCCAAGCTGATCGTTGGTGCAGAGACAATACCTGTATCAAACCTGCTGTAATGGGTAGCTCATCTTACTTTCCATTTGGACTGGGAAAATGGGCATGCCCTGGCCGCTTTCTTGCTGTGAATGGTAAATCACCATCATCTCATTATGACTCTACTCTAACAAAAGCATCAATAGAAATCAAAATGATTGTATGGTCACTCATTATTCAAACAACACCTCAATTAGTTGATGGAAAATATGAGATCCTGGACTCTCTTAATATTACTTCAGTACCACCAAAGGCCACCTTTATTCTTCACCCTCTTACTCAAACAGAAAAGTAAAGTTTTGTGTTACAATGATTGCTTTTCTGTACTCTGGTTATAGCTGTTTCAGAAATTGAAATTCCATTTGATAGCTGTGTTCATTCATGAAGTTGTTGCATGACTCTGACTCCTGTAACTTGGATTAAGTGATCACTGAACTGAGTTTGACTTGAACTGCAATAAGATTCTCAACTTGGCAGCTGCAGGATGTTTAGGTCTGTTTGGTACCAGTAAGATAAATATCAGACCTAAGGTCCAGCCCAGTCATACCCTATATAGCCCTAGTTAGCCTACATGCAACTGGTAATATGAGTGGGCTAACATGATCTGATACCTTGCTCATTGACCAAGTGCTATGGTCAGACCACAGGTTCATCCCTATAGGTTGTTGGTCAAGACTGAGTTTTGTGTCTTGGTCTGACCAACAGTAGCTTTGAGTTTGGTCAGACCAATAATAGTTTTGAGTTTGGTCAGACCAATAATAGTTTTGAGCCTTTGGTCAGACTAATAATAGCTTTGAGTTTTGGTCAGACCATTCAGAGAAGACTTAGTAAATGTATTTTCTGGTGTGTTAGTCAGACCAACGCCAGTTGAGCCTTTGGTCAGACCAATGGTAACTTTGAGTTTTGGTCAGACCAATGCAAAATTTCATGTCTTGGTCAGACCATTCAGAGAAGACTTGATAATTTATTTTCTGCTGTGTTGGTCAGACTAATAGCAGTTGAGCCTTTGATCAGACCATTTGGAGAAGACTTAGTAAATTTATTTTCTGTTGTGTTGATCATACCAATACAATCTACTATCCAAACCATATACTCAACAATGAATTCAAAATTAAGACAATACATTCACATAGCTCCATTTATACATCACTTGAGTCACTAAGTACATCATCATCATTGTTGAATCAATAGTATCCAATGCATCTGCAAGACCTCTTCTTCAAAGCCCAAGTCATCATCTGCATCATTGGGTGTATCCTCAATAGACCTGATGCAGGTCTCTCAACGGTCACACGGGTTGAGAGACCTGTATTTCTCCAAAAATAACTCGCAGACAGCGATTTCGGCCAGTACACGTGAATAATCTGTGATCTCAAATTTCAGTCCTCTTGCCATTTTGCTCGCATACGCCTCCATTTGTCTCTACTACCATGCGCTAATTCATATATCATGTCAAAATCACCTGAAACACATCCGCTCCGCCCCTCAAAAGACGTTTGCAGACATTGAAAACGCCTGGTTCTGCTCTCTCCATTCCTTCCGATTATAATGACTTCTTTGGTCGTCTCAGTACTCTGAATGTTATTCAGAGAACGACCTATCGAGCTCCCTTGACTCCTGAAATCTCTCCTCCAGTTCACCTTGCCTCCTCGCTTCCGACCACCTATGGTCCGTTTTTCACTCATCTGAATGCCTCAGCACAAGTGCAAAATGTGCCTGGACCGTCATCTGGCACTCAAAAAGCTTTGGAAAGTCCAGCAAATATAATGAGGCGTCTTCCTATCACTCCAATAACGCCTGAACAAGGTATGTTCTCATCTTCTTGTAATTTTCTTCTTACAAGTATGCAGATGATACCATTCACAATTTCATTGATCCAAATACAGTTCCTGACCTCCAAAGGGCATCAGATGCTGGCCCTTCTTCTATTCCATCACCTTCTTCAGTATGGCCAATCCCTGCAGCCGAAAAATCACGAAAGTATGCTGCTCGCAGGATGATAGCCCAACGACTTGATATCGTTCTTGAGGCACTCAGGAAGGCTGGATTCACTCCCACTGAGTTCCTTACAAACCTTCTCACTGCCCCAGAGGAGCATTTTGCCCGCTATCATGAAGCTTTGTACAAAGACAACTCGAGCCGACTTTGTGACCTCCTTAATATGGTTTGGGCAGATCCCAAGGGACACGAACAACTCACAGAATGGATGGGGCAGGGTCCAGCCATCGAGATCGTCTGCAAGGACATCGAACGGCACATGGAGGCATCAAAGCTGCAGATGCTGATGTCAACAAAGAACATCACGATCGAATACCTGCAGACATGGAGCATCAATGACGCTATTCGCAGCGCTGGCGTTCCTGAAGCATGGTCACGTATTCTCGAGTCAGCTTCCCGAGGACCGTGAAGTGATGACAATACAAAGAAATCCCCAAAACTGGTGAGTTGATTACGGGCTATATCAAACAATCTGATATCTTCCTGGAGGCGCGGAACATTATCACGGCACAAGTTCTCAACATACGGTCCCAAAATGCGCTCAAGGTTCAGCTAGGATTGGGACTCTTTGCATGGGCCAATGGAGCATCACGACAGTTGATTGAAGTTCTCAATCATTGTCACCTCTCACCATGTTACACCACGCTTCTTGATACAATAGAAGTTGTCGCAAATCAGGCTGTAGATCATGCTCGGGCCGCGTTTGAAGAAAAACTGTGTTTGCTTGGATACGACAACTTCAATGCATCTACCAGTACGCATGTGGAACAACGACCTGACACCCCTCAGAGAGTCCTCTCTGGGACTTTCCCTGTCATCTACGAGCTGTACAATGCCAGGTTCGAAGACATGCTTCTTCAACCAGTGCTCGACAATCTTGCCAAAGCTGATGATCTCACAATTGGGGATATTACGCTGACAACCGAGCAAATTCAATCATATTGCCATCAACAATTGATCCACATCGTGCAAGCCCTTGCTCGTAACCATCAATCATTTGCATCATACAAGAAACAGCCCTCCCTGCAGTACAGAGCTCGACGACCTCTGCCTTCAAACCTTCAAACACAATACTATCCCTTATGAATCAATACTATCGAGGAAGCCTCCATCAATGGCAATCTCCTCGTTCACGATGATACTATTGTGACCCAGCTCAAGCAGACCCCTGAGCAAAACCCTCATTTAACGACACATATGATCCCAACATTTGCTGATCTCTTGACATTGTTGCAAATCCGGTCATGTCTTGCTCGACGTATTGGTGATATAAATGCATGGGAATGACGGGAGGTGATTGCATGGGCTCTAGGTATAGGGCTTTTCCACCTCGTTATGAACCTCATCTGGATGATCAATACCAAACATGCTGGATCTACAAGAGACGTCAGCTCACTTCGTTATTGGTTCACTCAACTTGACAAAGTTAGATTGAACAATAAAAAACCCGATTTCCATGCTCTTCTCGCAACCCTTGAGCAGATTCTCGATGGAATACTTCTCTGTGCATGGAAGCTAGAGTGCGGTCAAGACAGTTTTGAAAAGTTTGCGGCCACAAACCCATCTCCCAAGACCCTTCTTCACATCGCCAAACAGATCTTGATCAAGTAGGCCGCACCACTTGATGCCCTCAGTGATGATGAATCCGATGATGAATCAGAAAGTGACCTTCCCAACCCCGAGGATGATATTCTTCACCAGAACCTTCAACTACTTACTCGAGACCTCTTCTATGTAGTTGAGCTTGTTCGTGCTATCGCTGATGGAGATTTTGGACATGTTGAGGACATCTACCCAGACCTTGCATGTCTTTTCTGAGGTGGTGGATGTCATAACTACTCCAATGAAATTCTGCACTTTATTTACAATGTAAAGAAGGTTTGGACGCCTGAATTTGCGTACGTATATCTGTTAACATGCTTCTGTACCTGACTTTTTTGACAGGAATATCATGCGGGATAACTCAATTGTGAACATATCAGGCTCGTTTATGGCTATCAATCTCAATATCAAGCATTTAATTGGTTACATCAAGGTAAGCCTCTACTATTTGGTTGGTCGACCACTGATTCATCCAGAAACTTTACCTTCTCAAAGGGATCCACAGTTCTTGGGATTACATTGGCGAAATTGGTGCTTCTATTAGGCATCTCATGCTTCTAAAACACTGCATGATGGACGAGATGGAAACAGCCTACTCTGTTCAATGTGGCCATAAAATGCTGGAGCAAGTGAAAGAACTGCTGTGGAAAGTTTTTCGCCTTCTTAATGAGACAAAATTGATGGTCTTTACTCCCAAACATGTCAACAACTCTACTGCAACGCCATGAGTGGATTTACTTGCAAAGGGAGCAAGGACAATCGAATCTTCAACATTGAAGACATTCAATCAAAGAATGAAGATTTTGCGTGATGGCGCTGAAGGGTATGAAGCCGAGGTCGATGAATTAGTGACAGCTGATTTTACATTCGAAACACCTGACGCAATTGTAGACTAATGTAGACTAACTTCATAACAGTATCAATTTTTCCTTTGCCGCTTGTTTGTTTGATTGTTGAGTACTTCATCCATCTCGTCTTCTTTGTAAGTAGCCTCCTCATCCATATTTTCCCTTCGCCAGACTGATACCTTTCTCAAACGAGTTGGACGATTGATCTGGGGAGCAGGAGCTTGATTCTCATCTGTAGTTTGCTTAGTTCGAGCCCTCGGAACTTTCTGAGCCTTTTCGAGTTCCTTCCGCCTTTCTGCCTCCAAGATTTGATCGTCGTAAGGCCTGATAACGTTGAGTATCTGATTCGCCCAGGTAGCTTCCCAATCTGTGTTTTGCTGAATTGTAGAGGTGATAGACTCAACAGATAACAGTGTTCCAGCAACTGGCATTGTAAGAAGCTTGATTTGTGTTTTGGAAAGGATGTAGAAGATGGGACAGAAAAGGGGATCATTCTTGTGTGTGATGTTGAGCCATTTAGTGAGAAGCTTTGTGAGCTCCTTTCTCTGTTTTACTGGACGTGATAATATTGGTTCAGGATTATTTGTCGGCTCCTCCATTGTAGTATCTGAGTTCTGAAAAAGAGGTCCTGGTAATAGTGCCTGAAGATCGAATCCATTACCATGTTGGTTGCAGCAGCGGTCAACAATGAAGTTGAGTGCTGATGTGAGATGAGTGATGCGAGAATAGAAGGTATACAATGCTTTGCACCTGCATCTGCAGTGTCATTGAGGTACTCAGCAAAGAAACGGCGAGTACAAGTTTGCTTTTTCACGAGTTTGACAGATGCATAACCAGCACGTTCCTGATTGGACGAATTTGGACGTAACTTGTTTCTAGGACGGTCGAGATCATCTCCCTCTCCATATTCTTCCAGAGCGATATCTTGAACCCACATTTCATGAAAAAGTATTGCAAGTCCCTTTGTTTCAGGTGATCGTATGATTCTGCCATACATCTGGATCAAATCAACGAGTGAGGCCTGCAGACCAGCAACGCATGCAATGTCTATGTGAGGGAAATCAATACCCTGGCATAAAGTCAACAAGACAGAAAGTAAGTAAGTCGCAAACCGTTGATTCCGCTGAAGTAGTGACCAGAATTCTACAGTTTCCATATAATGATGTGATTGCGGCGTGGGTAGCATCAAGGTAGGTGCGAGACATTGAGCTATGATAGTGCCTGACAATGCCTAGCTTTTGAAACTCCGACGGAAGACAACGATTGAGTGCCCTGGCAAGCTGGACTGTGCTTTCACTGTTCTGTATGAAGATAAGCACCCGGGGCTGCATAGCGAGATCAAAAGGTTCCTGAATAAAGCATCGATGATTGCGCCAATCCTTTATGTCAGTAACACCATGCATAGCGTATGTGATGTTTGGACGATTCAAAGACAAGCTGATACGAACGTAATTTGGGTTGAGTACTTTGCTTTCAATTGTCTTCAGCATGTACAGTGGTGGTGTAGCAGTACAGACAAGCCAAGGGACCTTTCCAAAGAGTGTTTTGATTTCGTCGAGTCGACCATACGATTGCCTGAACGCATCAAGACCATACAGAGGGACACCACAGGTGTAGAGTAAATGGATTTCATCAACAATGATGGCACAAATGCGGCTGCGAAAGTGATGGTTACGGATCAAGAAGCCCAGGCGTGTAAGGTGGCCTTTGGGAAGACGAAATAGCTGCTCAGGTGTTGTGATGATAACCTGAACAGGCCTGCTTGTCTTCTTCTGCAGATCGTGGACACGGTCCTGCAGTTCAAGAGTCAAAGTACCACATGGGTTATAGAGCATACTCACCTTCCAAAACTCAAGATTGCGAGGTGTATCTTCATTTACTGCTAATGTATTGAATCCGTAGGTTTTCCTCAGTGTATCAGCCTAACATTTCCTATCAGAAGGGCAGCACAAAGATGCAAAGAACATACCTGAGTCGACTGGAGGCGTTTCAGTGGGGATATGATGAGGATGATTCCATCGGAAGCTTCAAGAAGATGATTCAGAACAGCCGCCAATGTTTTGCCTTGACCAGTCCCAGCCTGTATAGAAGTATCTAACCCCTTCCAAAGACCAAGTGCTGCTTGCATTTGCATATGCCTGGGACACTGCGCTCCCTTTGTTACCACCCAGCATATCAAGATGTACTGGTATGCTCAAGCTTGTTCGTTTTTGGAGAGGGAAGCAATAAAAGAAGCCGGAATCAAGGATGATAAAGCGGGAGTGAACGACGAGTGTATTTGGAGATCCGAGAGCGATGATTTGAGTATCAAATTTCATAAATGAGCATGCTGATCATCAGAGGAAGCTTGCACAACTCCTTGCTGTTGTTCCGTATGTTCCGTGGCCGTTTCCATGAGAGTACTGAATTATAAGAAAGGATTAAACATCTATTAACAATAGATAGCGATTATTGGGGTATCGAAGCTATAGGCAGGGTATAGAGAGGCCAGAGATGGCAGAAATTAGAAATGCGCTGTGTGGCAGTGACACGTGAATATCCCATGCCATCGTTGAAATCGCTCAGTGCCAGTTATTTTTGGAGAAATACCAGGCGGTCCGAAGAGGTCACGCAAGTGATGTCATCCCTCTTACCATCGGATCCGCCTGGGTTCCAGGCTATATCCTCAATAACACAGGCTACAAGTGATGCATGTCTTGCATCAGCCAATTCATCTTTGGATGGTCCCCATTCTGGAAAATCATCCACTCTGGAGAGACTGCAAACCTTTTTCCCACCCAATATACAGGCTCAATAGATATTTTTTCCAAAATTGAAGGGAATATTCAAGGGCTTGGTCATCTAGGTAATTATTAGTATCCACTTCAGGCAAGGTGCTTTAGTCCATAATACCCATAACAATAGACTCAGCTGGACTACAAAAGCCCATTGTTATAGGTCCAGCTGATGTCAGCTGGAGGGGAGGTTATTACTATAGCTATAGGCAGCCATAATAAACTGATTATTATTTCTTTGCCATTGTGATAGCTCCAGCCAATAGTGGAATGATTATTATTCCATGTAATAGGATAGACTCAGCCCATGGGGGAGGTATTATTATTTATCTCTATTACTGTAGGATCTAGACTGACCACAGTTTGGTTCAGCCATTGGTTGAACCTGAACCTGGCTTTGAACCTGAGGTTCACAAAGGTTCAGGCAAAAAAAAACACCTTAAATGGGTTTTCTGCCTCTATTCATGTTGTTTTAGCTGTTTTCTATTGACTACAGCCCAATAGAAGCATCAGAGACCAAGAAATCACAATATCACACTCACCAATATGCTACAGGTTCGGCGGATTCGGGTTCGGGTTTGCCATTTTGAGCAATTTTGTGAACCTGAACCCGAACCTCAGGTTCAGGTCTGGTTCGAACCCAGGTTCAGGAGGTTCAGGAACCAAACCACAGTCAGTCTAGTAGGATCAGCTGATGGTCCTTAGGGTTTATTATGTTCCCATTGCTATCGATCCAGCCGACCTTTAGAGGTTTACTATTTCCTGCAATAGGTATAGCATCAGCCTTTTTGGATGATTATTTATTATGCCCCTATCAGGATGGACCTGGCCAACAGACAAGGAATTATTATGTCCCTCCATTACTGCAGGATTGGCTGATGGACCTTATGGCTTATTAGTTCCCCATTGCTACTGATCCGACTGACCAGAAGTGTATTATTTATCTTGATAGATATAGCATCAGCTGGTGGAGACAATTATTTATTATGCTCCTATCAGGATGGTTCCAGCTGACAGAGAAAGGATTATTATTTCCCTCCATTACTGCAGGATAGGCTGATGGTCCTTATGGCTTATTATTTCCCCATTACTATTGATCCAGCCGACCCTCAGAGGTTTATTATTTCCCTTGATAGATATAGCATCGGCCCTTCTAGACAATTATTTATAATACTCATATCAGGATGGACCCAGCCAACAGACACAGGATTATTATTTCCCTCTGTTACTATAGGATCAGCTGATGATCCTTAGGGTTTATTATTTCCCTGTTGCTATCGATCCGGCTGACCCTTAGAGGTTTATTATTTCTCTTGATCGGCCATCCTAGACGATTATTTATTATGCTCCTATCAGGATGGATCTGGCCGACACAAAAAGAATTAATATTTCCCTCCATTACTATAGGGCCGGCTGATGGTCCTTAGGGCTTATTATTCCCCTGTTGCTATCAATCCGGCTAACCCTTAGAGGTTTATTATTTTTCTTGATAGATATAGCATTGGCTGACCTAGATGATTATTTATTATGCTCATATCAGGATGGACCTGGCTGACAGACAAGGGATTATTATTTCCCTCTATTACTGTGGGATCGGCTGATGATCCTTATGGGTTATTATTTCCACAATGCTATTGATCCAGCAGCTGCAGAGACTACTATTTAGGCTTACATGCAGGTTCAGCTATGCTCACTCACCATTCAGCCTTACTATGGCCATGACGTTCTACCAATGTGGCTGCTCCACTGACCTTCATCCTCAGATAATACATTCTACATGCTCATGATAAATGGCTCTGAATGAGAATAATACTGATTTCTTGTTGGCATACCTAAAAGGTAGACAGAATCAGTAAAATAGATAATTATAGACCCCCTTAGGGCAGAGCCATCGCTGGATACCAAATAGTATCCAATCCTCTATAATAGTTCCTTTATGGCTGTTGACAAGCATAATACTCAATAATAGACCTGCTTAGGATGGACCCATCCTTGGATACTAAATAGTATTCAATCCTTTATAATAGTAAATGGCTGTTAACAAGCTTAATACTCAATTATAAACCTGCTTAGCTGAGAGCCTACAGATCATTGGATTTATTCAATCCCTCATAATATTAAATGAGAATAATATGAATTAATTTTTGTCATGTCCAAGTAACACTTTGATTGTATGGATAGATCAATGTTATAAACCTGATGAGGGCACAGATATAATAAATAGTATCCAATCTTTACTTGCTGTGATGTTCAAGTCATGGCTTAAAAGGATATATATTATACACCTCCTTTGCCAGCTTTCAATTTTTGGCACCAGATGCAGAATATA
>QLOY01005315.1:0-15671 GCA_003313965.1 Megacollybia marginata
TTTTATGACTATGCCAATTCGCTTGTATGCCTCCTCTTATTGTCATATACACATGCTGATATCTTTCAAGCAAGCTGATCTCTGGGATCTACAAAGCAGCCACATCTCAGATCATCCATTCATCCTCAGATTGAAATCGATTGACAATGACATCCAAAGATATGATCTTCTTAGTGTCCTCAATTGAACTGGCTGCCACCACATGCCCATTTGCTTCAGCACTTCAAGAACTCTTCTGGAAATTTGCAGCAGAGGTTGAGGAAAGTGAATCTGACTCAGAATCAGATGCATGAATGAATAGAGTAAAGATTACTAGTCATTCTCATTCTCATTGTCTTCCAATTGTACTCCTAAACTTAGATGTTCTACAAGAAACCATTCATTTTCTGGAATCAGAATCTCCCCTTCATCAGTAACATCAAAAAGCAGCACCATAGCAACAAGAGCAGATATGGACTTTGTAGGGATAACTGTCATAGACACGTCACCTTGATATTGACAAATGTAGATGGTGGAAAATGATTTTTCCAGCATCTCTTGATTAGGCTCTGAATAGATGGAAATCATGGCCAGTGGATGGCGCTCTTCACTGAAAGACAAGCAAAAGAAGTATTGCACTTCTCCATAGCAAATATCCTGACTTTTCTGAAACTGAGATTGTTGTTGTCAACAGAACAAATCTTGTATAATATAAGGTATACCTTGGCAACACGAGCTCTCCATTGATCTAGACGTGTTGTTCAACTCTCAGAAAAAACACTGTGCACTGTTTGTCCATTTGGGAGATGAAGCCGACCCCAGTATAGGACTTTGTTGTTGAAATTTGTATCTGGCCATCCCTGTTCAAGCCAGAATGATCGCAATGCAGCTGACTCCAGATCTGGCATTCAATGTGAAGCTGCTTCATCTTGTATACAAAGAAAAGCAAAGCTCCCATATCTTCCGCACTGTGTGGAAGTGCACTGTCAGTATCCAGAGAAATATGCAGATACATTACTTGTAGACAGTTCATTTGCACCCAGAGAATGCCGTGATTGGTGAGATTTTCCTGGTACTTGACAAGAGATCAAATTTTGCATCCAAGATTACCAATTAAGTTCTCCATGGTGTACTGAGAGTAGCAGGGCAAGGGGCCAACATGTGTTATCTCAAACAGAATGTGACTGAGAAGGTGTAGGCTTTGGTGCACAATCTGGATTTTGTTGGTAATATTCTTCCTCAAAGTCCAAGAGGAATTCGCAAAATCTGTTTAGGCTTTCGATTACCTCCTCAGCCATAATACTATATTGCTTTGCTAGGCACATTCCATGAGCTAGTTGGCAGTAGTGAATCCAGTACTTCTCTGGTAAAATGTTCCAAGAAGGGCGGGACCAAGACCACAAAGCCATAGCAAATACTCTGCAGCTTTGTATCCTGAGTTGATCTTCTGGGATGGATCTCATGGGGTGCAGCCAAAGGAACTTGGAATGAATGGAACACATTTGACAATAGTGGTGTTCAAAGTAAGCCTTTTTGGCCACTTTTCAACACCACTTTTTCTCTACTTTTTGTTCAATTTGGCAGTAAAATGACTCAAAAGTGAAATAAAAAGTGATCTAAAAGTAGCTAAAAGTAGCTACCTTGAACCCCCCCTCTTCAAAGTTTTAGTAAAAGGAGAGAAAAAGTAGGTAGTTCTACTTTTCCCATGACTCTTAATGAAAAAAAGGAATGCCAAAAGTAGACTAAAAGTGATGTGAAAATGTAAAAGGACATCCAGACATCCTTTTCAAGCTCCTTTTACTTTTACTTTTTGTTTGCTCGTGGATGAAAAGTAGACAAAAACAAAAATGAAAAGTAAGTAAAAAGTAAGTAAAAAGTAAGTAAAAAGTAAGTGAAAAGTAAGTGAAAAGTCTTACTTTGAATACCACTAATACTCTGTCCATGACCCTCCCATCTCTTACCCAGTAAAATCCCAATTGTCTTTTGAATCAGCCCCATAGCATCTGATGGTTCCATGCCATAGACCTAGCAGAAGATCTGGGTCATTTAGATCGCTGAGATGCATAATATCCATCATGAACATGTTCAGAATGCCAAGTGTATACTGAAGTCCACTGAAGATTGTGGGCTTGACAATACCAGTTTCAAGACACCAGCTGTGATGTTCAGAGATGTGCAAAGATGTTTGAGGTTAGTGCTATAGTGTTCTGCACCTGCCCTCTGAAACTGGCATAGGTCCCAGAATGTTATATCATCGTGGTTGCATCCAACAATGGCATAGTTGTTGGGTTTGAGCATGACAGGATAATAGTGTCCATCACCTGCTCGATGACAACCAGGCATTGAACACTGTCGCTGACAGCCATACTTGCCAGTATGACCAATGGTTCCAGATATTTCAGCCATAGCAGGACTGTCAGCTGTGCCTAGTGCAAGGTACAGAGAGGTGTTTCAGGTGATACAGTTTAGATCAGCATTGTAGTATGAGAAACCTTCGTTTTGTAAGGCAGCAATGCCCAATAGACAGTCAGTTGGATTATGATGTTGCCAAGGGGGTTGCGGGATTATAATTTAAGATATAGGGTCAGTTTTTTTTAAAGACCTTAGGGTGTCAACTGACCAACCATTGGCACATGGAAAATTATTTCCATATATGGAAATAACCTATTTTAGGTCATCTTTGACAATCCTTCATTGTCTTTTTCCACTTCTCCCAACCTTGAAAGCATCACAGACCCAGCCAGGCTCAGGATAAGGCAGTCTTACACAGTCCAGGTGGTACTATAGCTGGTAAGTGTTGTTGTAATGCCATGAAAATTTTTGAATACCAGCAGAGTTTTGAGTTTGGTGCTGAAGCAGTGGTACAAATAAGTAAACTGTGTACTAAAATGTTCCAGATGGGCTTCTTGATGTGTTCCCAGCCACATTCAAGCTATCATAGACAGTTACATAAAAATTTTTTAAGAGCCCTTGGACCCCAACCAACCGACCAACCCTATGTCCAGGATTACCGGCCTGCAACCCCCTTGGATGTCACCAAGTTTCAACTGCCTAGACTTGAAGAGCTCGATGAATGTGGAGCCACAGCACATATCAAAGTATCTGGTGACAGACAGTTGCAGCAGGAGTTTGGATACCTGATCCATGAAATAATGCATCTGCTTTGCACTTTCTTTTGACCGAAAGAGTGCCTGAAGTATGGGACCAAGAGGAATAGTCATGAATTGCTTGCATGGTATCTCCACCCCAGTCGCAGCAAATTTAACTGCGAGGCTCACCACATTCCAGACATGTTTTGAGATCAGCATACATCGCTACAAATGCGACATGGCTTTCAACACAAATATTGTGAACAATGGGCTCTATACCAGTAAGTAGAGCCAGCCTGCATTTTACATGGAACAAGGTGTAGAACTCTTCATCTGGATGTCGAGCTAGATATGCTTTCCAGTTAGCTTTGTAGACCTCATCAGACAGATGGGCTAGGAAGGTTCTAAACAAGCGGGATTATGAGGATCTATGTCTTCTGATAGCTCTTGCAGCTGTGAGGAAGGATTGTGGAGTTGGTCAATTGATTCTGCAGACAGACCACTGCCATCAAGATTAGCACCACACAGAAGTTCAATGAATTGAGCAGCATGTTGTAACTCAGGCATAAAAGACTCAATTCCTGGGTTACGTAGAGGTACTTGCAATGGTGGCTGTGGTTGTGGTGGTCGCGGTTGCAGCAGTGGACAAAGAGGTGATGGCAAACAAAGAGGTGGTGATGGCTCTCTGAGATCAGAAGGGTCAGTATCTTGAGAGGCATCCCTGGTTTGCAATCAGTAAGAGTTATTGGAAGACTGCTTCACTTACTGGGTTCAATTTTCGTTTTTTCCATGTCCTAGCTTTCTGTGACTGCAGCAAATGCTGATTAGACAAGTCAATTCTTCCTTGCAATTTGGCTGATATTGGCAGTCCTTGTTGTTGCATCAATTCAGCCAGAGCCCTGTGGTTTGTGGCCATAGCATCACACTGGTGTTTTCTTGATTTACAAGATGCATTGTCAGACAGGGGGACCAGGCCTAAGGGACTCTGGTAGACGAAAGACATGGAAGTACTGTACCATTTCGAGCAGTTTGGCAGCCACTGTGACCTGTGACACACTGTCCAAACTGGAGTGCGGATCTGTGACCTGCCAAATTTTCGGCAGGTCAATAGAATTACAGCATAAATATACCATTATAAGTACAGTATACAAGCAGTGTGAATGTCGACCATTGAAGTAGCTTCTCAGTCATGTGGGAAGCAGACACTATATTAAGTGGGAACCTAAATGCCCTGTCAAACAAAAATAGATTTGTGCATCGCTGGAGGGCCTTAATAAGGTATTCACAATTGAGTCTGTCTAGGAGATAGAATGAAAGGTTGTTAATGGACTTGCATGGAGGGGTTTGCCTAAGCAGTGAGCAACTACCCTGAACAACCACAAGCAAGTCCAGACACCAGGTAGCTTCAGACCATTGCAGGGGGCACTGATACTACCCAGCGTAAAAGAGGGAGAGGTGGGTGGGTTATTGTGAAATCATAGTGATACATGCATGAGCCATCATTGGAGGATAAGATTGAGATGATGGCAGGAGGAGAGAGGCGAGTGCCTGTCACAAGTCACAGGCACGGTAAGGTGATCGACTCATCTTTTGCTCTACCTTATCTATCACTAAGTCTTTTTTAGACTTAGTTAGCGGAAAGCAACAGAGACAAAAAATCACATTTCATCATTGTTTTCTACTCAAAAGCAAGATAGGTGTGACCACCTATCTGAACCATCCGGCAGAACCCTATGTGACCTGTAACCACCATGAAATTTCGGCAAACTATTTTGAGTGTGATGCGTGACCTACCGAACTGCTTGAAATGGTACAGTACTAAACAGACATAATGGAGTACATGTCATACAATCACATGTCACTTGAATTGACGCACCTTTGTGTCATCCGATGCAGATTCACTTCATTCAACACAGATCAAGCCTTTGCACAACGAAAAATTGGGTCAGTAACTGATTTTAACTGTATATAACACAAGTCTAATGAAATAACTTAGAGAAACATTTTCTCACATACAGACTTTTCACTGGGGTTGAGGATCCAGCGGTGTTTGAAGTTGACCCCAATGTGTCGGTAGGAGTTGAACTGAGGGTGGTTTCGAAACTGCTTGAGGAGGTAGAAGAGGATTCGGTGTTTTGAGTGGTTGTTGTGTTGGTCCTTATTGTCGTGTTAGCTTCACTTGAAAAAAGGAGGGCACTTGCGAAGCGGTGGTGGAGGTGGAGTTTCCGCTGGTGGTGCTAGCGGCTGAAGATTGGGTAACATGTTAGCACCTCGAGATTGCAAAGAAGCCTGTGACAGAAAGGGTATCAGTGACGTTGGATACAGGGGTCGCATGGATAGAGACAAGTGTAATCATCCTGAGGGTCAATGATAGGGATTTCAATAACGAAGTTGCCCTGGCCCATGTCTACCCTGTTTGCTAATGCGAGGTCAGAGTGGAAACTTGGTGGTGCAAGAATAGGTTTGACACTGAGGGGAAGAATGCTAACAGGGAAACCTGTATTGATAAACGTGATGCAAGGTTAGACTGAGAAGCATTCGTGATGTAATTATAAATTGTTCTGATTCCAATTAGAGCATCTGGATCAAGAATTTGAGGGTGTTCAGGAAATGGGGACTACGCCCTGCCTGTATTGAAGGAATTGTTGAGGAATTATTTTTAACATGTGTTGGTATCGTTTATATGTGTAGACCAACGGAGCAAGCGAATTGAGCTTAGAGCAATGCGTCCTGGTTTTTGAAGTCAGAAAGGCGAAGGGGTAACCAAGCAGAACCAAACAGGATTATTCACCGGTTAAGCCGAGGGCCGTATTAGTCCTTCTTAGTGCTGGTCACTATGCGCAAATCCATCTTTACTGTAGCAGTTGCATTCTTGTATGGCTTTGTGTTCTTCTGGTTTCTCATCCCGTCATAACAGCCTTTCCGATCTCCTTACTTTCATAGGCCTGTTTCTGCTCAAACTTCGACGAGCTCTAACCACTTAACAGACAAACCAGACACCACTAACAGGGACACCTAACAATTCGTGCCTAAATAGTCGAGGATACCGATTGGATAACTCTACGGGGAGATAGGTTAAGAAGCCAGTGGACGTAAGTATTGATTTGCATAAGTAAACCTACTATACCGCTGTGCACTGGTTCCATTGACCTCGCACTGGCTGCCTGACTTTGTATCAATGATGGACGACTGCATCAAACAAATCAAACATTCTCTTGACATAACGCCACCATTAGAAGGGATCTATGAAGTAATCACACACTGTACTCCAGTGAAGGGAGATGGGTTCAAGTTAAGGCAGCGAAAGAGCATGCAAAAGTCCAACCCACAAACGGTACCGCCTGCACCTCGACAACCAAACACAGCAAATGGAACTTTGAAGATGTTCAGTTCAGGTCGAGAGATCCTCCTCGTCGAGCTGCTACATGACTATCAGGTTGATTGTATGTGGTTATCCATCTACACAATAAAGCATTCAAGTTCTTCTCACCGTACACTCCCTTTTCTTCTTCATTCCATCAACCAGCGTCTCTAGACTCTCTACTGCGGAGGCAATGACACAACGAGGACTAATCATAGATCCTGTCAAATTTGCCGATGTGGATCCCACCACGGATGATCTAGAAGGTCCAAGGATCAACCAAGGATCGCTGATTACGAGGTAGAGATGGAATGCCACGCTGTGGCAAAAAAGGAAACCTTTGTCTGTGTTTCGAACTACTAATTTCAGCAACCCGACATCACCGCGATCAACCCGTTTTGTGGTTCAGTACGTTTTCTTATAACTGACTACACCAGATGATCGGATCTACACAATAGGATCTTTCGTCTCCTCTTTGGGGTACTCAAAAAATCGATGCGGAAGATTTTCATGGCGGGACAAGACAAATTTTATGCTCGGATAGCAATGAGTATTCAGAACGTATGTGGGGATCGAACGATACACTGCCACACTGAAAAAGATCATCATGTAGACATCGGCAGGTGTCATATGTGAGTAACTTCAACGTACCTTTCCAGATAAATAACGATATGATACTCTCCTACTTACGTTATACAGTGTCAAATGGTTAATGTGGTATTAACAAACCTTGACTTAAGGCAAAAAACATAATACTGTGACGCTGTACGAGTTACAACATGGATAGTCGCAATCTCCAAACATTATGGGCTAAGCTGCTTGGAAGTTGAACAACGCAGGATTCGAACTCGCAACATACTGGTAGGTAAAATTCTTATTCATTCGCAATCTGCATGATACTGTACCACTTGCACCACACAGCTTCCACAGTCAATGCTGACATTGGCTACTTAACTAGTTTTTCAAACAGATTACATTGATCGAAGAACCGTTGAAGCTTCCCAGTGAAAAACGGGGGGAGCGGGAGCGTGCCAAAACGAGTACAAAGTGTGATTGCACCAAAAAATCGGGTGGGAGCGAGCCAGATCGATACCTTGATTCGAGCCCTCGAAATGGCTCGATAATGATGGCTGCAACTTGAATCAAAACTACTGCTTTCACAGTTGGTTTAAACAGTTTGGTAAACTCTAGTTTGAATTCAATGGGTGACGACAACATATTCTGACTGCAATGGTGGCAACACGCTCGATGACGAGGCATTGCTCATGTGACCTTTGTGCTTCTTGTCTCCTACTTCCACCATCTCCCCCGACGTGTCGCCAGCAATGCCACACAACAAGTCTCGTTCCCTCGTCTGCTCCCCCTGCATTCCAACCAACCACGCTCACGTTAAGCCACGAACTCGTCGATTTTGTCTGCTCCCCCTGCGGTCCGACTGATCCTCAGACTACGGAAGCCTCGACCTCGACCTGCTGCTAGTTCACTAACCGCCGGATCTGCTTCGTTCTCTGCTCCGCACCCATCAAATACTATGGCAACCAAGAAGTCGCGGGAAATTGTCCTTTCAAAGTATGTCAATTGCTTTTATTGCCCTATAAGCTAACCTGTGGATGTTCAATCTGTATTTTAAGAAGTACCGGGTGAAGTTAGAGAACAAAGGCAAAACGAAGACCCGGCATTACAACACCCAAGTGGAGAAAAAGGTATTTGGAAATGCCTTCATGTGCCAGAGACTGACTAGTTTCTTAGGCTTAGGATGGGTATTACAAGAACAAGGTATTACTTACCTCCTCTCTGACTTTGTATCACCTTGCTGATAACTGCGCAGACTGTGCCGGCTTAACTTGAACATAATGGGTACGTATTTTGACTTGTCTTAATTTCACGTTCTGATGTTATATGTACAGGATCGAGGCACATCGAGTGAACTGTAATTGGGAGGGATCGAGGAGAAACGAGTTGAACTAAATCGAGCGGGAACGAGGTAACAATGCAAACCACTGTAATCGAGTATAATCTAGCAATAACATTAATAACATGTCTAGTTCTAATCGAGTACAAACGAGGCTCTTTGTTCAAGTAAAATTCACTCGTTTTGAATGGGTCGAGCTAGATTTTAGTTCAAATATCCAAGCCTGAGCGAGTGACGGCGAGGCTGGGAGGGATGACGATATCGCTCGTTCCGGCTCGGTCCCGCTCCCCCCGTTTTTCACTGGGGTTGAAGTTTGAACGATCCCGTGCCTGACCCGGATGTGCTGGTGTTTGAGGCTTGGAGGATTGGATGATATGTCAGATATTGAAGAATCAGTGCTTCCAGTTGAAATGAAAGTATCGGTAGGGTGATTAGATGTCAGAGTCGTACCATGGTAACGACCCCAGAGGAGGAAAGTGAGGCAAAAAAAACATAAGATACGTACCTGAACGATACACCGTTAACAGCCAAGGGCTTTGAATTCGGACAGATGATGGGTGTTGCTTCGGCGGGTTGGCAATCCGTTTATGGAACTGGCATTATATCAAAAAAAAAAACAATCCTGTACGATGTGAGCAAACATGTAGTCTGATCCGAATGAAATGTGAAAGTTGAGTTGACTGGGAAACATGTAAGAGACGAAAGAAAGCGGTGAATAGACTGAAAGCGAAGAAATGACGTCAGTACGATTTCCGCTGTCCGTCATTTTTGCAAGAGCATATCACGTGTATAAACACAGGCTTGTCTCTTGCCCCCATCGTCGAAATGTTGAAGAAAACGCTGTACGTCGCCATTTTGTCCTTGATCGCTGTCTAATGCTGCTCAGCATTGCTCTCCTCGCCCTCGCTGTTGCTCCCTTCGCAACCGCCCTGTTCCTGCACGATCCGCCTAGTCCAGTTCCTGACGTCGTGCGTATCACCTGGATAACTGAAGCGACCGATCCGTAAGTACATCTCCAAAACCGTATCATTGAAATTGAATCTCGTCAGATCCGTGATTAGAATCATTCTGCATAATGTCGACTCGGGCTCTGACCGCGTACTGGTACCTGCAGTCCACACGGTCCAAGGTTACATTGTCATCAGGCTCCCTGAGGGCTTAGCTGCCAACAGTTACGTCCTCCGTGCCATCTCTGCTTCCAGTCCTACGGTTATCTTGTCCGAGACGACATCCTTTGTGCTTTCGAATGTTGGGCAGACTTCGAAACAACGCAGCGTTGATGAGGAAGAGAGTCCGATTGGCAAAGAATGGGACGTGCCGTCCGTGGTAGCGCCGAGCGATGGGGAGTAGAAAGAAGTATACATTACAGAATCACGACTACTTTTTAGAGTAAATACAAGATAGACATTTCTAATACCAAGTCGAACACTCATGCCACACATCCCTTTTTAGGGTAAACCACGTGCATCATAGACTACGTCACTCCAGAAGACTTTATCTTCATCAACAACACCATCGCGCGATCAACCCGTTTAAATTCGTGATGCAGTAGGTTTTTCCCTAATGCTTATAACCGACTACACCAGCTGACCCGATCGACACAATAGAATCTTTTGAGTCGATCGGGGTATTCAAAGTCGAAATCCACATGGAACATTTTTGTACAGCACAATTCTTGAGATACAATTTAGGCTCGGATAGCAATGAGTAACAACTGTGTGAGGATCGAACAACAAGCTTGCGAGTTACACAACAGTCTCAAGTACGATGTACCAGGATACAAACTGCAATTGACAGAGGTCTAATGTGCAGCCTGCAAGAAAAAAGCCTAGATAATCCTTCCTACCATGGAAACCGTGCAATTATATAATTGGGATCCTGTCAGATTACAAACGATAAAAGTCTGTCAAAGGTGGGAATCGAACGACAACCGTTCGGGCAAAACAAATGATTTTCTCCCCATACTTACGCTGTACCAGTTGAGTGATACAACGATACGTTTCATGCACAGCAAAAGGTACCAGGACGAGAAGGGGCTCCTGACAATCGATCAAGGATCGCTGTCAACGGTCAGACCTATGACATCCAAGTCAGAAAATTTGATGACTAACTCGTATGTAAAAGGTTGGTAGATGTAAAATGAGACTTCTTTGCTGATAGTAGGACTCCAATATACCGGTGGACCATTCTCACCTGTATACTTGTGCTTGATAAGAATCAGATCCCTTCACAGAAGACTCGGAAGTACGGCGATGGACCGGTCAATGTCCGGCATTCAATCCTAAAATGTTTTGAAAGCTGACATAATCAGGCCTTGCCAGTCCTTTACCATCGCCGACCTCAAGAAGAAAACCAAAGCTGGAGCTGTATACCGAGGATGTGTACCTCTTGTAAATTTCTGACTGATCTTTGTACAGCGTTCTCTAACCATGGCTATAACAGGCGATGAAAATATTCAACTTTGAGGCCACCAGTTTAGCGACCATTTTCCTCCATTTCGAACGGATCTCTTTTCCGTAGTACGAGTGAATAAACTGCGTGACTTATGCAGGCCGCAGGTGTCAAGATTGGAGCGAAGTTTGGAAGCCTGCCGTGGCGAGCGTTCTTTCCAGTCGTAAGTGCCTCCTGCGTGTTGAGGATATCAAAAAATTGACTGTTTACTCTGACCTCAGTACATCCCCGTCGTTATGTTCTCATTTTACCTAGAACTGAACAACGCCGGATTCGAAAGTGGCCACGCATACGGTCAAAGCCTCCGTGTCTTGTGTTGGGGTACATGCAAGTGTCGACGTGCATTGAATTCCGATTTCGGCGTTATAGCAACTGACGCAGGGTAGAGCGGTAAGTTTCTTTATGTATGATCGACGCAGTCTTCGTGGGTGATAATGGTGGTGCCCCAATGTACATTTTGTATCGTATATCCATCTACTTAGTACTGTGTTTGCCCCCCTTTTGTCTTTAGCCTTCTCTGATGTCTCCCCAGACTCCGCAAGGTCATCCTAGATGATGAACCCGGAATATGCGATTCGCCGATCCGCTCAAGGCTCTAAGAGGAACCTTCGAATGGGCAGCTGTTGTTAAAGGTAACCCAGCATCTCTGTTGACATCGCACTAACAGACCCACTAGACCCCGCGAAAAGAAGCCAATTCAAACGATTCATCAACGCCGACGAAAAGCTCCCCCAATCCAAGATTATAATCCAATGAGGCCAAAACAGACCTGCCCCAGTGTCAAGTTTACCTCACAACAAATCTTCACCCCGTCGCAAAATTGGAAATGGATCAAAGTTACAACAACGGATGCAATGGGGACGGCAACGACACGGCGAGTACGAGTAGTGTGGTGGTCAAGTATACGCAGTTTGTGGTATCATGTCTCTGGAAACTGGTGCTATATAATGATGTGAGTATGATCTGGATTTACTGAATCGTCTGCTAACCATTATGTTTCAGGTATCCGCATCGGAGGTAAACCATACCCTTTCTCAATCCAGTATCACGAACAAGATCAGGGCGTTCGTCCTCGACCACGGAATCATTAGAGGCTTCAGTCGTGCTGTGTGCATGTTCAAGGGAATGAGTGAGTGACGATAGAGTGTGGATCGAACGGAAGTGTCATACTTGGGTTGGTTCTTCCATTTTGGGAACGACCCGTTCCGGACAAATAATGCCACCGTTGAGTATCGATCCCATTGTCTTGACACTATAATACTATAAGCTGTAACTACAAGCATGTTATTGAGATTGGATGTAATACTGAACTGTGCATCTGTACTATAACACCAGGCATAACCATAATCATGTAATATTACTCGTTGAGAGTATTTTTGGGAACGGCTCAAGTTGGTGCCTTCGGGACGAACTTGGCGAGTGAATCAAGTTCCAAAGAAGGGTACATGTGTTCGATTGGGTCGAATGGGCGTCATTGGCATTCATAGAAGCCAGCTTGGAATCCGCTCCTGATTAGCCAACCTCTACCGAGTCCCGACGAGCACGGAAGAAAGTGACGATCATCGTACTTCGCATCGGAACCCGACACCATAGTTCAACGGGAGAGTTGGCCGAGTTGCGGCAGAGGGTCAAGGTTTTTCCGCATGGGATACATGTTGTTCTGATGGATTCCAGGTATGTTCTTCTCGCAACATGGAAGACGCGACTCTTGTTCGCTTCTCTTCCTCCACTCACGTTGCCTGTCTCTTGTATTACAATGCCTAGGACCAGCAAACTGCAATCAATTAAAGATCGGGTTAAGCGTTTGAGGTCTCGGTCGCCTTCCAGAGCTATGGCCAGGACTAGCAAACTGCAATCAATCAAAAATATATTCAAGCGTACGAGCTCTCGGTCTCCTTCCAGAGCTATGTCCCCACAACCGGGTGCAATAGCCAATCCATCTTTGCTCCCGCTCGATGCAAATCCAGCAAGTCCGTCTCATTTTTTTCTCCTGAAGTCAATCAAAGCTGACCGAGGGAAAGGTAGCGAGAATAGTCTTATCGTATCAATCTCTACGCCAGATGCAACAACCAATTTGAATTTATCCACGCCTTTTGTTGGCGCAAATCCAATTAGTGTGTCTGCTTTTTCTCTAAGACTGACAAATGTTGACTGGGGCAAGGTAATGCGAGTAGTCCCCATCCATCGACATCAATTCCAGTCGCCGATTCATCCGCTCCTTTGCGTGGCGTGATATTCAAAACTGACGGTGTGTCGTGCTTATTTTTGCTAGAATTGATCATGACCAATCCAGTTGCCAATTCGTTCTCTGCCTCGGGTGGTATGATACCAAAAACTGATGGTGCGTCTCGCCCTTATCTTGATGAGATTGAGGTATCATCAATGCCAAGGTGACTCAAAGACGAAAGAAAACTTTCAGCTGGCGTTACATGGGTTGATGCTCTTATCAAAGAAGATTGAGTCGTTTCTGGATGGCACTCCTTTCAAAACACCGATATCTGTGGTCAACACTTTGATAGATCTCGGACAAGTATGTCAGTTTCTCAAAGTTTGAGCATGGCTTTATTACTCCCAGGCTGTTGCTGACAACAAGGGTACCACAAAGGACTTGATAGACAATCTTAAGAAGCGTATCATGGATGTCAGTGAAGCATACAAGAAGGCAAAGTCTGATGATGCAAGTATCCGGATTGACAATTTTGTTCAGTAGGTGTCTTGTTACAAGCTGCTCATCTGACCTCATTCTGCCAAGAACACTTATCAAAGAACTTGTTGAGCTCCAAAAGCTCTCTGCCAAGATGACATGGAAACAGATACTCGAGAATGAGCAGGATGCTAGAAGTGTGAAAGATGCCATCCAACGAATTGATGAGTCCTTGAAGACTTTCCAGGTAAGTACTGATTCATTAATTTAACAATGTGGAGCCATCAATTCATAGATGAATGCTGTGTTGAGGATTGAGGAGAACACAGACAGCATCAAGGATGATTTGAAGGTATGGACATTTCACATGGAATGAAAATTGATGGACTCACCATCATTGCAGGAAATGCGATTAGATGCATGGCCACGCTCTGACAATGCCATATACAACATCTGGACAGAAAACCTGTCCCGTTCAGAATGTACATCAGGCACTCGTGTCTCAATCCTCAAGGACATTCATAACTGGGCAGTAGATACTTCCCCTGAGAGTCCGCATGTCTACTGGCTGAGTGGAATGGCTGGTACTGGAAAGTCAACCATTGCATATACAATTGCCAAAGACTTTGACTGGCTTGGTGATCCAAAATGGCCCAAATTTTTGGCTGCTACATTCTTTTGCTCACGGCAGCTTGAAGACACTAGGCATCAGATCTACATTTTGCCTACCCTCTCCTATCAGCTTGCTTGCCACTCTCAGTCCTACCGCAGTGCTCTCATGAATATCAATAATTTTCATTCAGCCAAAGTATTGCAGACTCAAATGGAGGATCTCCTGGTGAATCCATGGCATGTTTCAGCTCAGAATCGTTCAAAAGAGCTCCCACATTATCTTGTTATTGTTGATGCATTGGATGAGATTGAAAATGATGGAGGCTCAGAATTCTTGGAAGATCTGCTGGAAACAATCAATGCAGGCCATCTTCATGGTCTGAAGTTTCTCATTACAAGCAGGCCAGACCCTGGAGTAGTTAACCTCTGCAACTCATTCTCCTCAAAAGCAGTCTGTCATCTGCATGAGGTAGCCACTGCAAATGTACACCAAGACATCACAAAGTTCTTGCAGACTCAGCTGCCTGCTCTCAACAGAGCAGATGATGACACCAAAATCAGAGAGCTTGCTACCCATGCAGGGGGGCTGTTCATATATGCTGCTACTGCTGTCAGGTTCATATTACCCTCCAAATTGTCAGCAGCTGAGCAGCGTAAACAATTGAGTAGCCTGCTAGACAAGTGGCCAAAGCCTGTTGATGGTGATGAAGCGTTACTGGTGGATGCATTATATAAAGAGATCATGATTTCAGCATTTTGGAGTCTGCGAGGACAGCGTTCTGGGCGTCTTGAACTTCTTCACACCATTCTATGTGCTAAAGAGCCTTTATCCATTTCCAACCTTGCCAAATTGGTTGGGTTGGATGATGACAGGTCACAGCACTGCTGACAAGCTTGTTAAATCACTCCATGCTGTGCTCTATGTGTCCACAAAGGATGAGTGCATCTACTGGTATCATGCATCATTCCAAGACTTTATCTTTGATCCATTGCGGTCCCAGATCACAGTCTCTGGGTCATCACTTGATGTGTCCTGCAACCTACCCATTCACAATGAATTTCTAGCAGATCACTGTTTCCAGGTCTTGAAACACTCACTTTGTTTCAACATCTGCAACCTCTCATCTTCATTCATCCTTGACTGTGAGGTAGAAAAGTTTGAAGATATAGTCCAGGAAAGAATCAGTAAAGTTGTTCAGTATAGCTCTCAATATTGGGCACAGCATTTGACCCAAGCAGGCAAAACAAAGGCAGAAGATCTGTACATCAGTCTGAAGTACTTCCTTACCAAACAGCTCCTCTTCTGGATTGAAGTCATGAATTTGATTGGTACCAAGGGTCAGCTTTACCCCCTCCTCTACAATGCACAACAATGGTTACTGAAGGTGAGAGTTAACTTATCTCTGACAATCTGTCACTGATGTGAATCAGTGGAGAAATGATTTAGACCTGATGTCATACATCTCAGATGCAATGAATTTCAGCACCTATTTTGCTGCAAGTCCAGCATCTCAAAGTACTCCACACCTTGTGGAAGGGTGGGGTGACCTGCTGGTCAGTGGTCACTGCCCCCTTTCCTACTCATTATATCACTATTCCTATTTTGACTGTGAATATACTGAC
>QLOY01005321.1:0-22718 GCA_003313965.1 Megacollybia marginata
TTCTGATAAGGCATGTGGTTGCGCGTCTGATAAGGTAGGCGCTTAAAGGGTGGAAATCGTAACATTACCCCCCTTTTAAGATCATGGTCCCCATGATGGTGTTGTGAATTTGAACATTGGTTTAAAGGAATCGAGGATGGTTCGGTTAGAGGTAATAATGATTCCTCGATTGAAAGACGTAGGTTTAGGTTTGTGAGGGTGTGATTTGTGGAAGTTTTCCACTTCTTCTTCAGCATGGCGTACATTTCCGCGAGGTTCCCAGGAGTTTTCGGCATCGGAAAAGCCTTTCCATTTGACCAAGTATTCGATATATCGACCCTTTTTGCGACTGTCTATGACGGCTTCGACTTCAAATTCCTCTTCTCCTTCAACTAAATCTGGTGGTGGTGGTGGTTCATTGGGTTGGATGTCGAAGGAGGGTTTGATGAAAGGTTTGAGCAATTTTTCATTGAAGACGTCATGTTTCCTTCGCCAAGTGGGGTTTTGCGGTAGTTTGAGTCTATATGCCGCTTGTCCCACTTTTTCTGTGATTGCGAAGGGTCCGTGTCGTAAATGATCTAATTTTTTTGCAGGTCGCTGAGTTTTGATGTTTGTTCCTTCTAGCCAGACTAGGTCTCTGGGTTTATAATCTCACGACGCAGAGCGGTGTTTGTCGAATTGTTGTTTCATAGCTTCTTTTGCTAAAGCTAGGGCAGCTTCCGCTTCTTGTCGTGCGTTAGAGAGTCTCTTAACCCATTCGGTGGCTGAAGGTACTTGGTCTCTTTGTAATTCTGTTCCGGTGTAAGGGTGGTAACCGTGATCGGTGAAGAAGGGTGATTGTTTGGTCATGGAATGAACTCGATTGTTGTAGCTGAATTCCATGATGGCACACCATTCACTCCAATTGTCTTGTGTATAGTTGATGAATAAGCGAAGGTATGCTTCTACTTCCTGGTTTGCCCTTTCTGTTTGGCCGTCCGTTTCTGGGTGGTAACCTGTGGATAAATGTCGTTTGATGCCGAGTTGTTTGCATATTTGATCCCATGCTTTAGCCACTGTCTGGGGTCCTCGATCTGAGATTAGGACTTCTGGAAGACTGTGATATCGGATTACTCTATCTCGTACGAGATTGGCAAATCCTTCTGCGCTGAGTTCTATGTGTGTAGGTTCCACGTGTATGCGGTGGCTGTAGGTGTCGGTAAATACTTCAATTGCATTGAAGCCGTTGGATTCGGGGAGAGGTCCGATCATGTCTGCTGTGACCTTTCGCCATGGTTGTTTGGGGATGTCGTGTGGGTTAAGAGGGGCATGTAGAGGTTGTCGATCAATCTTATCTTCTTGACACTTGATGCATCCGTCTGTGTATCGGCGAATCATTTTTTGCATTTGTGGCCACCAATAGTTTCGCTGGATGAGTTCTTGGGTTTTGTATCTCCCAGGGTGTCCAGCTAATGGGTTGTCGTGGTGGTCTCGAATGATTCGCTCACGGAGTTTATAATTTTTGGGCGGTTGTCGTAGAAGATTAGTCCGTCTGATTCTTTCCACCTTTTGTCTTTACCTTCCAGAGCTTGTTTGGCTGAGGGGTCTAGTTTTCGTAACGGATCTTTTAGCTCTGGTAGGTATTCTGGTGGGTCGTGAATTATGACTGCTTCTAGCGCTCTGAAAATCAGAGGCGTTAGCATGACGACATCTTCGTTGTCTTTGTGTCCCATGTCGTGGTCTGGTCTCCTGGATAATAAGTCTGCTCGTTGATTCTGTTTGCCTGGTTTGTGGTGTAGAGTATAGTCGTAGTCCACTAGTTCTGTGACCCAGCGGGCTTGTCGTCGATTTAATTTCTGAGGTTGTCGGAAGTATTGTAGATTCTGGTGGTCCGTCCAGATTTCGAAGGTCTGTCTGGCTCCTAATACTAGGTGCCTCCATTCGGCTAGTGCTTCCATGATTGCGAGCATCTCTTTGTCATAGATCTCGTAATTTCGTTGTGTGGGTGAAAGCGCTTTGGAATAGAAGGCTACTGGGTGCCATTTGTCTTCTATTTTTTGAGAGATTACTGCACCGATTGCTCCTTCGGATGCGTCTGCTTCTATCCTAAATTGTCCTTCGTCCTCAGGTATGCGAAGACAGGGGGCTGTCGTGATGGTGTCTTTTAGTGTGTCGAAGGCTGTTTGTTGTTCTGTTTCCCATTTCCACGTATCGTTTCCGGTCAGTTGTGTCATGGGTTTTGCAATTTTGCTGTAGTCTTTAATGAACCTTCTATAGAAATTGCAGAAACCTAGAAATTGTTGTAGTTCCTTTTTGTTGTTAGGAACTGGCCATTTTCGAATACCGTTGACCTTGATTGGGTCCATTTCAACTTTGCCTTCTGAAACAATTAACCCTAGAAATTCTATTTGTTGTTTTTCGAATTCGCATTTTTCTGGTTTTAAATAGAGTTTGTTGGTGCTTAATATGGATAGGACCTGACAAACAAGTTTGTGATGTTCGTCTAGGTTGTTGGTGAAGATGAGTATATCGTCGATGTATACGAGGACCTTCCCAGTATTGATCAGGTCTCGTAACAGTTCATTCATCATTGTTTGGAACGTGGCGGGTGAATTTGTGAGTCCGAAGAACATTACTAGGGGTTCGAATAGTCCTCGATTGGTTAGGAAGGCTGCCTTCCATTCGTCTCCTTCTTTGATTCGTACATTGTTGTATCCCCACCTCACGTCGAGCTTCGTGAAATACTTGGCGCCTTTCAGTTTGTTTACTAGCTCTTGGATGAGGGGAAGAGGATATCGATTTTTGATGGTCATGTCATTGAGCTTTCGATAGTCCTGTACTGGTCTTAGTCTTCCATCTTTTTTCTTGATAAAGAAGAAAGGTGAAGCCATGGGAGATTTAGAGGGTTGGATGCGTCCTGTTTTTAGATGTTCTTCAAGGAATGCGTCGAGTTCCTTTTGTTCATCCAGGTTCAGAGGGTATACTTTGCATCCTGTTGGTTCTGATCCTGGCTTCAACTCTATAGCATGGTCCCAAGGTTGGTTTGGTGGACGGGTGTCGAACTCAGTCTTCTCGAAGACTTCTTCGAACCCCTTATATTGTTCCGGGATGGGATCTGTTTTTTTATTTTTTTCAAATTCTTCTGCTAGTGCGTTGGCGATGGACTGGTGAGCTCGCATGAAAGCTTTGTTCCTTCAAACATTGCGAGATGGTTTTGGGTATTTCATCCAAATCCTATCCCCTTCTTCTACGTCTTCTGGTTCTGGTTCTGTGTATCCGCATGCCGCGGGACATCTGGTGAAATGTAATGATCCGGTGGTCCAGTCTACTTCTGGGTTATGGAAGTTTAGCCACTCGTGTCCTAGGAACACATCCGATCGTCCTAGGTTAGTGACTGCGAACTTTTGGATCTCGGAGTGTCCTTCTATGATCATTTTTATTTCGGCGTAATGCGTGATCTTCCCATTGTTGTTTTCTGTTCTGTCTGTGTTGTATGCAGAGATTGGATGTTCCCATTTGTGTAAAGACAACTTCTTTTCTTCTGCAAATCGTTGGCTGATGCAGCTGCCTGTACAACCACTATCAAGAAGAGCCTGTGTTTGGTATTTGGTCCCTTTTTCTAGATCTTGGAGTTCTATCTGGACGTTTAGCTCCCGGTCTGTCTTCATGGTTCTGAAGATGAATCATTTGGGTTCGTGAAGATCTTCTAGCCAATCTAAAGCTTCGTTGGTCAGAATGTTCAACAGTTGTTTAACAAGATGTTGGTTCACTTCTTTTTGTTTTTGATCGTGCACCCACTGTTTCAATGTTCCTATTCCTGCTTCGGCTGCTAAATCTCGTAGTCTTGATAGAACCCATAACGAGGAAAAAGGCTCTGGTTTCTTTTGCTCTGACTGTGGTTGTTTTTGGAAGTGACCCGAAGAAGTAGATTCTTCGTCTTCGACTTCTTCGATCGTTGTCTTCCATTTGGTGCTTGTTTCCGTTTTGACGCTGGACTCTTTTGCATGTGAAAAAGATGTATTCCTATTATACAATGCCTCGGGGCATGTCTGACAAGAATTGTGTGCATAAGAGTCCTGACCGAGGGATAACGAAGTTGCGTCTACTTCGCTCCCGTCTGAAAACCCACAGCTTGTCTCAGCTGTTCTTTTTCTTCGTTTGTGATGTGTGTGAAATCGATGAAGTCCAATGTACGAGTAGTAAAAGGTCGTTTTGGAGGCGGTCTGAGATGACAATATCGACCTGGGTGTTTGCTATGACAATCCGGGCATTCCCCTCTGCAATCTCGAGAGAGGTGACGTCCCATCTTTTTGCAGTGTCGACATTCGAGCAGTCATTTTGTTCGTCCTGCCTCGAGATCCATGGGCTGTCCTTGTCCTCCATATGTGTGTGCTGGTGTGTAGTCTGAGGAGTTATTTTGTCGTTGCGGTGGTGTGTATGTGTTGCATCGAGGCGGGATTGGTGCTCCAGTGTGAAAAGCATGTGATCTCGTTTTTTCTTCCTCGAGCGCCATTTCGATATTGTATAGTTTCTGCTTTATTCCGGTATAGGTGATGGGGATTGGTATTCCTCCTCTGTACAACTCTGTCCTTATCTCTGATCGTACCTGGTTTTTAAGAAGATCTATGAGGACGGCGTCTAGTTGTCGGTACCCTGCAGTGGCGGCTTTGAGTTCGAATTTGGTGAAGTACTCGGTTAGGGTGTCTTTCCCCTGTCTGAGGTTTCGAAGTTCGTTAGCGGCGTTGACTTTTAAATTCGGATCTTCGAAGGCTTCTCTAAGATTGGTGATGAACTTTTTGAAGTCATTTGCCACGAGGGTGTTGTTGTATGAATGATCTTCTTTCCAGTTTCGAAGCCAGTCTGATGCGACGCAGGGTGATCCATCTTCCGTGCTGAGGTACGATATAACAAACCATATCTTTCTTTCGTCGCTTTTGAATTCATCTTCGTAGGCCATGAGATAAGTGTCGACTGCCAAGATGAATCCTTCCCAGTTCTTTTTGTCGCCTGTGAATCTGGGTGGTGTAGCGATTTTAATTTTAGAAGTGGTTGTCGTTGTTATTGTTGATGTGGGTGTTATTTGTTCGGCTGGCATGTCTTTTCGGATGCCATCGGGTGTTATGACGATGGTGCTTCCTCCTCCTGCTGGTTCTGCTAGTATGGTGCCCATTATTCCTGTAGTTGATTCGAATAGCTGTACTATTTCTCCGACCAGAGAATATTCTGTTCTGTCTCTGTGGATTTCGTACTTGGCTTCTTTGAGCGTTTTTCCAAGGGGACGGACGTAATAGTCTCCTTCCATTCTTCACGACACGTAGTATCCTAATTGTCGTATGATACGTGAGTCTGGATCATCGTGTTTGTCTGGGTAGTAGTATGGTGGTTCAATTGTGTACACCATTTTTTCCGGAGCTTTTCCTGATGTTGACGCTACTTGTGTATCCATGTCAGTCATGTCTGGAAGTGGACTTGGTGTAGAGATGACTTGGTGGGTTGTAAGGTTCGGTGTTGTGGAGTTGATATGTAGGGTTCTGAAGACTCTTCTTTGATCGTTGGTAGCTCCTGAGTTCGAACTCGAGGAGTTTCTGGTTCTGGTGATTCAGGTGGAGTGGAGAAGGTTTCTTCGAAGGGTACTGGGATGTCTTCGGGATCTTCTGCCCAGGTGTCAAGGAATTGATATTCCTCTACTGCTTCTTCAAGAAAATCTGTTGTGATGATGACGTCTCTTGGTTCGAAGGTTTTTCTGTCTGAGTCGTATTTGATTTCTGGGATATATCCTATGTATACGTTGCGGTAGACGTGGTATGATCCGTCAACTTGTACGTGGGTTACAAAGTGGTTTGGTCCGTATATGTTATTGACGTATCTGGTTAAGTCAAGCGGTGCTGAGACTATTACTCGGTCTCGCGTTATTCTGACGGGTGTGGATGTGCTGGGTATAGACGTGGCGGGTGTCGTGTTCTTTGATGAAATCGTAAAGAGCCCTGAGGGTCTCTTCTACGGTGATGGGGTCGGTTTGTTCGATTAGCTCTTGTTCTTGGATTTCGTCGAAGAAATCTCTTTCGTCATTGGTTAGGACATCTAGTGTCCACAATAGATCTGCTGAGTGAATGTAGTGTGATTCCTTTTCAAGGGCTGCTCTGAGGATACCCCAAATTTTCAAATAATCTTTATTTGGTGCGCTAAATCGTCGGCAAGTGGTTATAAACCAATCTTCCAACCGTGCTTGTTTCGCTACCCTCGTTTGAATCTGGGAGAACACCGGGGCGTTTCCTCATCTGACTGTCGTTTGCATTTGTTGCGCCGTGCTGGCGTCTTCGTGGGGCTGATGTGATTGAGTGTTTCTAACTCCGCTGTGAGGAGTTTGCCTTCTTCTGATTGATATGGTTCTGACCACGCTGCGGTGTCGAACCCAAAGCTTATGTCTGTATTGATTCCTTCGTCTACGCTGTTGTTGTCTGTGCTGGTCCCGATATCTTCGTAAAGATGTCCCCACCTTCCTCGATTGATGTCGTCGAATCGTTTCTTAAGACTTATGAAAGTCGCTAGAGGAATGTGAGAGGTGTACTCTATCGGGTTAGTGTTGGTGCTGCTGTCTTTGTATTCTTTGACTTCTGGTTCAGTCTCAGTGGCTACGCTTTCGTGCGTCCTTCTTCGACTAACCCAGTCCTGTGTGAAGAGGTGAGTGTAGTAGATTTTGCTAATGATTCCGGGTTTGTAGTCAAATGGAGCCGAGAATCTTTCAATTACTTCGTTGACTCGGTTGTAGATTGCTAGGTATGGTGTAAAGTTGGCGGTGACTTGACTGTGATGATAGTTTCGAAGTATTTGATTGTTTCGGATCTTTCGTAGCCTCTCGATTTCTGTGTCGTACGGCACTGAAGGCGATTAGCAATTCAAGGTTGGTTTTCTCGTTTGCTTACTACTGTCTGTCTTATTGGGAACTTCCCGCTAGCCAACGGTACTACCAAGTAAGGCAAGAGGAGTTTTTACAGACGAGTTGCTCTGATACGGCGTTGTTGTCGAACACGTAGGCGTCGGTTGATGCGACGAAGTCGATGGCAAGTGATGTCGAAGGCGAGGTTGCAGATGGCGATGCACCAGGTGAGAAATAAGATGTAGGCGAAGTTGTCGACCGAGATGAGTGAGGTGAAAGAGGTTAGTTTTGGTATTTTGTAAGGCGACGAGCAAAAATGAGAGCTTATCAGGCCACTCAAAGACTCGGTGAAACTTATAATACCAAAACTAAAGAATACAGCGAATAGCTAGTAGTTTAAATACTGAGTGGTTATCTTTTGGGGTGTAGGGAATAGAGTTAGAGGGGAAAGATACGAAGGGAAAGAGATAAGCTATCTCTGCCTCATGTCCATGATAAGCTATCAGAAGTTAATTTAAGAGATAGCGGATAAGTGAAATGAAAGATAAGGTGATATGAATGTGAAATGAATAGGGTTCTGATAAGGCATGTGGTTGCGCGTCTGATAAGGTAGGCGCTTAAAGGGTGGAAATCGTAACAATCTGATGGTTTTTCAATTGTGTAGAAAGAGCGAGTAGTCGCCCTAGCTCCACCTGAGAGCGATATCCTGGATCATGATAGCTGGATCGATGCTGTTCACTGCGGAGCCTAATAATCAGCTCACGGAGAGGAACAAATTTCGTCTCTGAGGGTAAGCTAGCAATAAGAGACTTCAAAAACAACGCATAATAGACCTGATCGGCAGCTGACAACCTAAAGGATCTGACGCGGTGGAAGTGGGTAGCAACAACCTCAGCAACGTCATGGTAACCCCTGGTGGCTGTCTCAGGAAGAAAGGTAGGCAGATGGACTGCTAGATCAATTCGAAGTTGCCCACTCCATCTGAAAGCCTGTGAAATCTGCTCAGACATGATATATGCATCACGGTTTGAAATGGTGATACGCCTCCAGCAGTGTGGGTTACCCAGCACGATGTCTCTCCATAACTTGCAGACAAGCGACAGAGGTTCGCGAGGAATATTTAGCTTCGAAAAGATTTTGCACCAGAGCTCTGGGGGAAGCTGAGGAATCGTGGTCATGGTGGAAGGGGTCCCGGTTGTGATTGGAGCTTGAAATTTGGATGCATGATAGATTGATAATTACAACGTGAAACAGATGCAGCGCTTGGGCTGGCCGTATTGCCACAGAGACAGATTAGCTATCGGCTTCTGAAGAAGAGGATTTGCTGGGATTACTGTACAGCGCTCAGCTTTGGCGATATATAAATGATATGATAGGAAGCATTTGTACTTAGCGTTATTTGAGCGTTATCGTTAACAAAAAAAAATTTCAATAGCTGAAATTGACTCGAGTTTTGTAGCAGGTTACGTTGTTGAACTGGCCCTCGAACTTGGAAAACAGCATTCAAGTCGTGTCTTCCTTCTTTCAGGAGATAAGTAAGTGGCTTGAGCAGCATGGCCCATTCATTCAACATTTTGTGGGTCCAACACCCATGTGCCAACAGCTAGCAAATTGTGGCAACATATCTGAAAGGCACTGCCATGAAGGAGGATGCTCCTTGGAGCTGGTCTCCCATCCTTCAAACCGTCAACGTTTCAACGCGTCAACGCTTTCATCAGCTGAAAAAAAATTCTCCAACTCGATACTCCTTATCATGAGGCCAGATACAGGCCTTCTTGTATTCCAAACTTGTTCTAGCAGTATGGGCCTTCCCATGCCCCTGAAAATTTGAAAGGCAAAATTGTCCCTACACTAGCACATAATCCTGGCTTTGACCGTAAATAGCAGAAGCGAAATCAATGTGGGCGAGGATGCCCATGTGAAGAACTTGGAATCTTGGAAGAAATAGAATAATCCACAAGCTCCATCAACGGAATTATTTGACCTTCACACAAGTTCATCAGTGAGTTTGATTGCATGCGACCTACCTAACGATTTAATTAGAGTCTGACAAGACAAGTACTCCACCCAGACAGTGATGTCTTCAGAACAAGATGTTCTAGCCGATACCATCGCTCTCTACAATGACATCGGCCCACGGTACGAGACAAGATGAGTCAATCGACTGGCCATCTTGCTTCCAAATCCAACATCCTCGATGTAGGTTCTGGAACCGCCCTATAGCACCGACATTGACCAGATATTCCAGGAGTATGAAGCAGCCAATAGAGAGGGAAGCAGAGCCTCAGAGGTACAATTCTCGGTGTTGAACATCCCACACGGGTATCAGATCACATTGACATGTGCAGAAGGCGAATGAGAACCTCTTGGCCGAAGTGTGGATAATAATAGGCAAAAAGCGTTTCGATAATCGGAACAACCCAGATACCACGCAATAGTGCTTCCTACAGTTCGGGCGTACATTTCCGAAAGTTCCTTTAGGCCAATGCAAATATTTCTAGTAGATGATCAGACAAATTAGACGAAAGAGCTGAGGGAACTTGAACTTGTCAGCAGCGTAACTGTGGTGTGACGGACCATTACTGCTTGGTCATTGGGCATCAAATGAGTCTTCGCACCTCCTCAATTGACTAGCGCTGACTCGAAAGCCCCTTGTACTACTAGTATATTCTAGTATAGTCTAATGACTCACTACAGACCTATATAAGATGGTAGAAACACAATGAATGTAACCTTTACTTGAATATCACTTGCTTCTGCCCTTACACTGCGAGGTGTCTCGTAAGAATATCGACTGATCTTTCACTCACGCCTCGCGCTGGGGATCACTTCAGTCAACCGCACGATCAAAACACGTCCTAGTAGACTGTTAGATCGTCGGGAAGCTTCGACATTCATAGGTATCATTTCTCTTTATTGATTACTAACTACAGCTAGGTTGCGCGTGAGGATTCATCGAACTCCGTGAACACCGTGGTTCACTACATTGGTGGATACGCAGAGGACTCCTCTGTTGCAACCATCTCTTTGCCACAAAGCCACAACCTTCCACACTGAATGGTCAAGGAAGCTTACCCTTGTGTCGCTTCTGGACACTACACCGTGATTTCACCTTCCAAAGCGACTATATCAGATGGTGGTGATGGCCAATGGAAGGACAAATTCCCTCAATAATCTTTGTCACCTTTCAAGCTTACCTTTTGAAGTCACTGACTACCATGATTTGTCTCTAGTGGTCATCAACCCCAGTGAGAATTCATTGGGGAGGAGCCAACCTAAGCCAACCAAAACTGACTCGCTCAAATCTGTCGGCCCCGGTTGGCCCTTCCCGATAATGTGAACCCTGGGCCAACCGATTCCGCACATAGCCAACAAAAACCAGCCAGAGCCAACCAAAGGTGGATACAACCATTATATTCATTGAATTCTAGCTACAGCCAACCATGGCCAGGTAAAAGTAGGTACAGCCATCCCCTGGCTATCATCACTGTCCCGTCTCCACCCTCACCACTATCTCGTCTTCGAGTTCACTATCTTTCCATTCGTGTCAATTCCATTGGTGCTGCCCTTGTCGAAGTCATTGTTGTGAACCTGAGCTGTTGTCGAGCTTTTTCTGTAGCATAAATAATTAGAGAGAATCGTAATGAGAACTTGTAAACGTACCAGTGCATATGCCCACCCACGTTGGTCAATCTCTGCATTCACATTTGAGTTTGGCATGCAGACGGGCTATACGACTTACTGTGAGACAGGGGACGTGCAGCCCATCCTAATTGGTCACGGCCCTCTTCTCCTAGTCATATACTAGTATAGCATATTTGTCAAGGTTACAGGGGCGAGAGGCAGTGGCAATAGCCTTTCGGAAGCTAAGTATGATATACACAAAGAGTAAGAAGCACTTACGCAGCAGATTTAATCAATATATCACTTTTCTGGACCTGGAACACTCGTTGGGCAGGAGGTGCTGGTGAGCTCGATTATGATCTCCTGCTGTAAGGAAGTATCCATATACAGAGCTAAGAACACTTACTAAGCATAGTAAGGAAGATTTTCGGTTATCAGGACCTTGAATGGACTGGTCTGTAGACATGAAGATTCCGAGTCCCTATTTATAGGGAATCGGTCTTTACCATCCGCGTCGATCTCATGCGTTCCTGACTTAAATCCTTTAGGCAAGCTTCTTTTCTTCTTTGCTTCTGTTCCTGCGGGCTGTGCCCGCCATCACTGATGTCATGTTTCATCATCTTCCTAATACGGTAAGGTCATATGTAAGGTCATATGAGTGTGAAATAAAAATACTTTCTTTTGTATGCGCTTGTTTTTCTGCTCTTGCTTCCGTTCCACTACATTGCCGTCTTTCCATAATATCGTTTTCGTTTGATTCTGAGTTGTGTATCGTTGTTGATAGAGTCTTGTGTATGGTATGTATCGCCCTGGTGTCCTGTAGTGCAGTGTTGACGACATTTGACAGCTCGTGTGTGTGGCGTTAGTGCTTCGTCTTCGTGTATGTGTGGTTTTAGTGCTCGGTTTCATGTATCATAGACCGGTGTTGTTGATAAAGCTATAAAATACGCTCTTCTTGCAACCAGCTAGTTCCTCCTGTAACGTTTCGCTCTGTGGCTCCGTTTGTTGCTCGCTTTCCTGAGATTCTACCTGCTTTACTCAATCAGTGGCTTCTGCGTTTCGTGACTCTCGTTCTCTTCGGTTCCCTGATGCCTGTTCATTTGCTTCATTTCAGATGTGGTCCGCCGACCCTTTGTCCCTTCCCCCTTCTCTGCGTATCTGAAATTTATCAGCCTTGTACCCTGACCGTTACACAAAGACTTATAAACACTTGTCCTCTTAATGCCTTTCGCTCTCGTCGCAAGAATGCTGTTATTCCTCTTGATTTCTTGTTTTTTCTTGACGGCCGGACCAACAGCCATTGGCTCTGTTGACGTTGGTGCGTGTTCATTGTCTCCTTTCGATGCTCCTGGTTTTCTTGATTCGGCGCATTGCTTTGGCAATGATGTCTCCGTACGTGGTGCATTGCTTTTTGCGATTTGTTCTTATTCTTTTAGCTGCTACCTTTTCCGGTTGGTGTCTTTGGCTCACCATCCTCAGACCATGTCGGTCATTCGATACTGTTTGCTCCAGGGCATCAGTATAACTACAACTATACTATATGTGTTTGTGCTGCAAATCTGTCAATCTGCTCTTTTGGGCCCATGGTTGTCATGCCTTCTGTTCACGAGTATACCTCGTCGCTTGTCGAATTCTGTTTTGGGTTTCAGTACGGATTCAAAAGGTTCTCTTTGCCGCGTTCTTTTTGGGCAGTAGATATACCTTTCTACTTGCGTTGGCATATGCTACCTTTCTCATATGTTTGTACTTCTAATGTTCTTTTGGGTCGACTAGCAGCATTACAGTGCATTCGCAGTTGTGTTCTGTGTACATCTTATATCGTTATGCTATGACGATCTTTATGTCTGTCCTCTCATCAAATAGAAGTTTGGCTGTCTTTGTCGTCTTTTTTTGCGAGGAACACTTTGTCGGCATTCAAGTCATGTCCTCTTTACAAGTACTTTTCACAAGCTAAAAAACACCCTGTTCCTGCACGTCTGTTGCTTTGTACTTTGGAAACGGGTTGGCCTGTTGGCGGTCGTGGCACGAAGACATTGACCTTTGCAGATCTACAGCAACATATTCTGCTTTCAGCCGTAAAAGATGGCTCTTGCTACGAGTATAGGTTCTTCAATCAGGTTCCTTACAAAGACCTTGCCTCCTTTGCTTCGCACAATAATATTGTGGTGGCTCAAGTTCCTTTGGCCAAGCTGATTCCGTCCTTAACAAAGCAGGATGCCAAGTCTGTGTTGCGCGTACATGGAAAATCGAAGTTGTTTAAAGACCATGATGTGCATTCTGATGTTGTGCAGTCTGGTTTACAATCGCATCATTGTAATGCTTGCGTTTCTATGGTTAGTGTTTTCACTACCGTGGCTACTGCTCGAAAGCCGCTAGTAAAAAATATCATGCTAAGCAGTCTACCGTCGTTCGTGCAGCTTCGTCGGGTGCAGACTCCGATATTCCTGCATCTGGTTCTGAATATCCGCCCCCACCCTGTTCTGATGAACTGGGTATGCATATAATCCATGATTTTTGTCATGATACTTCTCCCGCAAAGTTTGAGGAAGCCGGTTGTGCGGTTTGTGGGCTCTTGAGCCCTATGTCTACGCTGAAGCCTTTGAAGAGTGTTGAGAACCAATTGCATGTATTGGAGCTCTGCGGTGTAACTCGCTCTGAACGTTTGTCCGCTATGGACCCCATCGGTGAAGTGTCTGGTCCCGTTCTGTCTAAATCGTGTGATCAGATTTGTGATTCTTGTCGATCCTCTGTTCGAGATTATAAGGTTCCTCGAAATGCTCTTGCCACCGGATTGTAGGTGGGTGATGTCCCTCCTGTGCTCTCTGATCTTCGATTTGTTGAGCGACTGCTCGTTGCCAAGGTTCGTCATAATGTCTGCTTTGTTAAGGTGGTGTCCAGTCAACGCAAATTAATCTCGCATGCGGTCGCTTTTGAATCACCCATTCACAAGGTTTACACTAAGTTGCCTCCACCCCGTGAAGACATGGACGATGTTCTTGCTATCCTTTTCACAGGACCTGTTCGTCCGATGAAGGAACAATATCTTCGCACACCGCTTTTGGTGCGTCATAAAGCAGTTGTGAAAGCATTGGAGTGGCTCAAACTCAACCATCAGGACTATGAGGATCTCGAAATCGATTATGAGCTTTTGAAACGAGATTATCCTGAGGATGTGCCTTGTGTTTCTGTTCAGTACCAAGAGACCTTGTGTAATAAGCGTCCCGAGTCTACCAGCGTTCATGATCAAGAGGAGGAAGATGGAACAGAGGAGGGTCAATGTCCCTTTATTGTGCATGGAGTAACGTCGGAAGATTTGGAAACTAAGACGACCGAACAACTGAAAGCTATTGCTCTTAGACATTTTAATAGCAATGGTAAGATTCTTGCTGTTGATGGCAGCTCGAAGACGGAGTCTATATATCGCAATCCACATTTGTATCCACAAATGTTTCCTTAGTTGTTCCCTTATGGTTACGGCGGTGTCGGTACTGTTTCTAATAGATCGGAACAGGCACTTACTTATGTATCACGACAAGCATTTTCAGACTGATCCTTGCTTTCCCCTTGTTTGTTTTAGTCACAGGCTTGTTAAGTCTTCCACTACAGCTGGCTTTCTACTTGCTGAAAAATCAAAGTTTGAAGAAATCGCTGAACGCCTTATTTCCCTTGATATGGACGTGTTGAAAAGTCTTTCTGAACGTCTTGCAGCCGGTGAAAAGGTTCGACTGGAGACTGATGCAGAAAAACTTTGTTATCAGCTCATCACGGATTTAGATCAGATCAACTGCTGGGTGGACAACTCGTCAACCTCAAAGAAATCAATGCGTAATGAGATCTGGTCGTTGATCGCCCTTCTTGGTCTGCCTTCGTGGTTTATAACCTTCTCCCCTGCTGATTCTTACCATCCCATTTGTCTTTATTTTGCTGATAAACGCCAGAAGTTTTCGCCTGCTTTATGTGGTATGGATGAACGTATCCGTTTAATTGCCAGTAACCCTGTTGCAGGTGCCCGCTTTTTTCATTTCATGGTCGAAATGTTTATCAAACATGTCCTTGCTGTTGACAAAGATCATGCTGGCTTTTTCGGTGACATGGCTGGTTATTATGGTACCGTCGAGCAACAGGGAAGACTCACTTTGCACTTGCATATGTTGCTTTGGATTTCGAACGCGCTATCTCCAGAGGAGATCAAACACAGACTCATGGATGCGGATGGGACTTTCCAAAAGAAACTTATTGAGTATCTTGAGTCCGTGCATGTTGGCGAATTTCTTACAGGCAAACAGGAAGAGGTTTTAGCGCAGATGCAAAACGATAAGGAGAGTGGAACTTTCGTTGATCCTTCCCAGACTCTTCCGATTCCTCCACCTCTCGGCTGTTCTGATCCGGTATCATGCGATAGAGCCTGTGACGCTTGTAAGAACATGCACTCGTGGCAATCTTTTTTTCGCAAACAGGTAGATTATTTGCTGGCTCTGACCAATATTCATAAGTGCAGCTCGAACCTGGATGAACAGGGTCGACAAACTACTAAACACAGTTGGAAAGGCTGTCTTAATAATATCTGGCGTTGATGTAAGTCCCGGTTTCCTCGTCTGATCGTTCTGCTGTCGTTCGTGGATGAATCAGGTCATTTGCACTTGAAAAAATTGGAAGCTTGGTTGAATACTATTACCCCTCTTATTACTTTCTTGCTTCGATGTAACACTGATGCGACCTCTTTGTTGTCTGGCACTGCAGTGAAAGGCGCTATATTGTATATTACTAATTATGTTACTAAACCGATTCTTAAAACCTGCGTCATTTTCGATACTATCTGCCGACTGTGTCTTTCCAATCCTGTTATTTTGAACTCGGATCCTGATCGTCACCAAAAGGTTCGTGCTTTGATGACGAAGATTGTCAACAATCTGAGTGCGAAAATGGAGATTGGTGGTCCTCTTGCTTCGTTATATATGCTTGGGTTTCCTGATCATTATGTCAGTCACCGATTTGCATCTTTTTATTGGCAATCTTTTGTACATGAGGTATGGTCCTATTGGGATAAAGATATCGTTGCCGCCGTGACCCCTAAAGTAACTGTAGTGAAACATCTTGGACGTGTTGTGGGTTTGTCGCCAGTCTTTGATTACATTTATCAGCCTAAGAAGCTTGTACACATTTCTTTGTATGACTGGATTTCGTCTTGCAAACGTGAAACCCTTACAAAGAGAAAATCCTTGTCGTCTCAATCTCCTGACGATGTGGATCATGACATGGATGACTGTGATCCGTCTCCTAGCCTTCCTAGCCTTCCTGTTTGTAGCGATAGTGTGGAGTTGCCTCTGGGCCTCTTTTGATTCACTTCTGATCATCCTTTGTATGATACGCATGGGATCCGTGTGGTTGCACCTCACTATTGCCATATTCCTAACTTTTTAGGTGCCAGTCTGCCAAGATGGGATCAGGGTGACCGTGAATATTATTGTGCAACGATGCTTACCATTTTTAAGCCATGGAGGTCTGGTGCTTGCCTGAAGCTGGACGATCAGTCTTGGGATGAAGCTTTTAACCTATCTCTGTCGGACTTTCCGGCTCGTTATACTCGTATTATAAACAATACACACTTACACTTCGAATGCTATGACGCCCAGGATGATTATCACACTCAGCTTCGTAAGGGTGCTGCTTCTCTGCCTATCGGCATTCCTTTTGACAGTGAAGTTTTGAATGACATCGGCGACACACTACCTGATTTGAACGACGGTTCATATGATCAACCTGTGGAACTTGGGAAACGACAGACCCATTGGAATAACCAGATGCTTGACATCAGGGGGATTTTAGACTGTCTTCGTTGGTGTAATCCTGTTGCTGCCACTGTGTCCTTGCCTCCACCACTACCTATTGAGGTAAACAATACCTCTCAAGATTGGAAACATGTTGTGCAAAATGCTCGTCAGGCTATTTTAGACATGCGCGAATGACAGCCTGATCCGGTTCAATGTACCGAACTGTTTATACAGGGTGACCAGGGTGAGCCTCCTGTAGAAGTATTTACTTCCTCCAAAGCCCATCTCGAGAAGAAATTTCATAGCAAGAAAGATTTAGATATGATTTCAGCTATTTCTCGCGACTTTGAGTTAAACCTGGAACAGGACCATGCATACCGAATTATTTCCAACCATGCTTGTAATCCTTATTCTGATCAGTTGAAAATGTACCTCAGTGGTATGGGTGGAACCGGAAAAAGTCGCGTTCTGCACGCTGTGTTGGAGTTTTTTCGTCAAAGAAACGAGTTATATCGATGTGTTGTCGTCGCACCTATGGGCACCGCTGCAGCATTATTACAAGGGTTAACCTATCACTATATGTTTGGAATCGATGACAAGCATGATGACATATCAACGGCTAGACTGGGAAAAGTAGCTTCCTGGCTTGACAAAGTGGAGTATGTTTTTTTTGGATGAAGTATCCATGCTTTCATGCAAAGACATGTTTACCATCGGAAATCAACTCTGTAAAGTTAAAAACAATTTAAGTTTGCCTTTTGGTGGGATTAACATGATCTTTGCTGGTGATTTTGCGCAGCTACCGCCACCTTATGGCGGTGAAAATGCCTCCCTTTATAGCTCTACTGTTGGGTCTAATCCTTCTAGCTATAATTCGCAGATCGCGGCGTTGGGTAAGGCTCTGTGGCACCAAGTGACAACAGTTGTCATTTTAAGACAAAATATGCGTGTCAAGGAACAGACTGCGGAAGATGTGCAGTTTCGCAAGGCTTTGAGTAACATGCGGTACAAGGCCTGCATGCCTGACAATATATCTTTTCTTCGTACTTTGGTTTCTGGTGCGAAAGGTCACCATCGTTCTGTGTCAGATAAACTATTTCGTGATGTTTCTATCATTACTTGTTTGAACATTCACAAAGATGAAATCAATCGTTTAGGCTGTTTGCGCTTTGCTGCGGAAACTAATCAGGAACTGCATCACTTTTATTCAGAAGATACAATCTCTCAGTTGGTTCCAAATAGCAAGCCTAATTCCAAGTATAAGAACGAAAGGGTTCATAAGTCGCTTCCTCTCAGTGTGCAGCGAGCTTTGTGGAATCAGCCCGCTTCAACAAACTCATGTAAAATAGCTGGGAAGCTTTCTCTCTGCTATGGGATGCCTGTTCTTTTGCGTGCAAACATTGCTACTGAACTCTGTATCACCAAGGGCCAAGAGGCAACAGTTCATTTGTGGGAGTCAACTTTGGGAACCCATGGTTTACCTGTTCTCGAAACGTTGTTTGTGAGTCTGGTAAATCCTCCAACAACCGTTAATATTCCTGGTCTACCTGTCAACGTTGTGCCAATACCTAGATCTACTGTTTCTGTAACGTGTTCTCTTCCTGATGACAGCGAAATATGTGTGTCTCAATCTCAGGTGGATGTTCTTCCCAATTATGCCATGACGGATTACTCTTCACAAGGAAAAACCCGTCAGTTCAATGTATGTGATCTCAATAACAGTCGAACGCATCAAGCGTATTATACGGCTATATCTAGGAGTTCTTCTGCACGCGGTACCGTTATTCTTCAAGGGTTCAATCAATATAAAATTATGGGAGGTTGCTCTGGTGCTTTGCATCAGGAATACCGTGAGCTCGAACTGCTTGATGATATCGTCCGTTTGAGATACGATTCTACATTACCTGCTAATGTGTATGGCGATCGTCGGAACACTCTGCTTGAGAGTTTCCGAGCAGCAATGGGAAATGCCTACATTCCGCCTCATCTCCATCGCTCCCTGGAATGGTCTAAAAACTGACCCTTTTCCTGCTACTCGGACTGTGCCTACACTTGGAACCATACGTTCCAGCCTGACGGATCATCGTCTCTGGAACTTCACGACGCTATTCATGAATCAGGTGCACAAAAGAGAAAGATCGATGTTGTGGATGGTATTGAGTCGCAAAGTTCGAAAAATCTTGTACCTCCGTTGTGTGCATCCACATTGACTTTTGTACCATGCGGACCGATATGGATGAATAACAGTTGTGCGTATGATTCTCTGACAGCAGCTCTCTATAACATTTGGCAAGAGAATCCGGTTCAATGGCATCAATTTTTTTCCGTCTTGAACAGACATTTCTTGATGTCTGTTTCAAATCTCATGAATGCCAAACCTTTTTCTGTGACACTTGTCAATAAAGTGAGAGATCAACTTCAGACGCTAATGTATCAATACGACAACGTTTCCTATGCTCGTGGTCGTTATGTTTCCGCTGTTGACCTTGCGGCTCACTGATAGAGCTGTCTGTTCTGCTGTTACGCAATGCGTGAATGGACATGTACCTTTTCGTGGTCAGGGGCACGAAGTTGTTTTGTCTGCTTTTGTGCAAATTCCTCCAGTCGATTCCCCACCCACTATGCAGGCATGGGTTGATAATATGAGATCGGTTACACACCAACTCTGTGTTGTCTGCCAAGGAACCCTAAACCTGGTCTTTTCCTTTAATTTTGCACCTCCTTTGTTGGGTTTCGATGTGACTAATGTAAACATACATTTATCCACATCTGTCCAAATTACGACAAGGTCCTCTTCCGGCCGTACATTGTACCGTTTGGCAGCACTTATCTACTATGGTGCGCAGCACTTCTGTACACGATACATTTCGCCTTCCGGTTCTGTGTACTTCCATGATGGATTGCTGGGCAGCGGAATGGTGATAGAGTCGAGGGTTGTAACCGGAGTTGAGCTTGCAAACTGTTGTGGAAAAACTGTAGTGTTTGCTCTGTATGCTATCCAGCTTGAAACTTAGTTTGCCTTTTTCGATGTATACGCTTGTTCGTGGTTCTCGCTTGCTATCCGTTCCATTTATTATATGGTAGTGTATGAATGTCGGTTGATAGTATTTATGCTACATCATTTTCGCTTGCTTTTGATCTATCGATTTACTTATGTGTCCTCGTCTTTGGTTAGCACCCATATTGTCATGTCATCAGTATATCTGGTCTTCTGTCCTCCTCTCGTTACGACGATCTCGTGTTTTGTCTTCTCTACTTTGCTTGCAATGTGGACCGCCCTGATTTCGCTAGGATTCTGTGTAGGGCACAGTATAAATTTCTGCCCTTTCTTGGTTGGGGGTTGGGGTCGTAGATCGCAAACATTGACATTGATTGTAACAGATCAAGCTCTGCGATCCTTCGTGTGAACTGGAATTTCGTGTTTCTGTAAAGCTTCAATGTCCGAATAAGGTCCTGCAGCATAAGCCAGTCGGTTGTAAGCATGGTGCGCTCTGAATGTTTCCCCAAAGCGCACTTGCGTCCATGTGACTCCTTCTTTTTTGAGAGCTTCCCAATACTCATCTGCAACCAAAAAATGGCAAGACACTATGGCTTGTTGTCAGCAGACCGGTATATAAGAATTGCTAATTACCATTGATGTGCTCGTCGTCGTCGACACAGAATCTGCCTGTAGAAGATTCTTGTTCTTCGACGGTAGGAAATGGAGTACTCTCCCGTTCCGGCTCTTGAGAGCATGCTTGTTTAAGTAACCGACTGTTTAAGTGGTTAAATGGTCAAGCGTTAATAAGCACTGGTACTTACATAGGAATGACGCTTTTTGTGTCGATGTTGAGCTGCTTGGCGCCCACTAGGCCTACGATCTCCACTCTGACGGTGCTGCATATATCCACTATGTCTGCTTTGTAACCTTTAAAAGGTCCTTTGGTAATGACGACATATTCACGAAGTGCAGGTCGACGGTCTTTAGGAGAGATTCCCTCTAACTCTGTTGTTCTTCTCAATCCTCGTCCCTCCAGAACTTGAGCGAAAGGTTCCATGTCCAACAAACAGATTGGAGGGGACGTAAACTCTATCATATCCTCGATGTCGTTTAGCACCAGCAGACCCTGGCTGTCAGTTGAAACAACCACAGCTGTTCGACCGGTATGAGGGCCGAATGCCACAACAAAAAATTTGCCTGGTTGAATAATTCGATTTAAGTGATGTCGTGGAATGTAACCTGATGTTTCACCCTCCACTTCCACGAGATCCGTTTCTTCTTCAACTGATTTGAGTCTTCCTTGAAAGCCTGTCGTGCTTTCCACCATACAGTCGATTCGCCAGGTTTTTCTCCATATCTTATTCCAAGCCTTCAATGGGTCTGGATGTTCGGATTCAAGAAATTGACCGACTGCATCAACGAATGCCGTGGTGATTGTGGCGTGTAAGGGTTCGATTGTGTGGATATAAGAACGTAGCGTCACCGTGAATAGCCCGTAGTCTGTTGATGTTACTGAACCTAGATGGCAGGGGAACGGCAGTGGCGAACAGTCCTCGATAGGTGAGGAAGATAATACACTAGTTATCTTTGATCGTCGTTGTGCACGGTTCCCCAATTTGTCGATCCTGTATCTTGGTATCACGAGTAGCGTACGATTTGATGATAGCAGAGCAATGTCACCTGTGTAGCCTCTGCAGTTCTTGATCTGTACCCAACTTAGAGGGTCTAGAAGTATAGGTTCATGTAGATATCGAACTAGTGCAAAAGTCTCAGATTTTGGTACGTGCTTTATGCGAATGCTATTGCTGTATGGGGTACGCCGCAGTACTTCCTGTATGGTCTTAGGGGAGGAAGCCTGCACGTATACACTTCGGCGTGTGCAAGGGAGTTGAAAGGGAACAATATTCATAGACGATGAAGCTTTGCGGATGATATTGACTATATGTTCTTCCGTTTTATACTGAACAGTATGAATGTCATCTTTGTAAATGTGAAACTTATGGGAACACGGAGTTTGTATATGTCAAACCCCTCCATCGTGCTTTCTGTGCCCCTGTTAGTGCTTATATGGCCTGTTTCAACATCAAACGTACAGTTCAACATTGCATCTATAAAACCCGGTTCCTTTCGGCCTTCGCTGTCGCCTGTTTTTGCCACTTCTTGATTGCGTTTGCGATATCTTGCGATGAGCCGATCTACGATTGCTTTACACTGTGCAGCTTCTTCGTTCGCTGTCAGTTCTTGTGTGGGGGGGGGTTGATATTGGGAGACGGCGTTTGTCTGTGGTCATTTCTGTGTCTATTTCTGATTCTGAGTCATCTATATCATGTAATTGGGGTCAGTTCAACAATGTTCTGCTCGCTCACAGAAAAAGGTCTTCATTTTGTCCTCGGTCTCTTCCTCTTCACTGTCATGCCCTTTACCTACTTCCGCTTCCAGCAGTAAGAAATCGAGTGCGCTAGCATGATTGGTCATATCTAATATATCGATAATGGCCCCTGAATACATTCAAATTACATACCTTTATTCAAGCTAATGTTTCGTTGATGCAAAAAGTGACGATCAAGTTATTTCAACCACAAGTTTTGTCATGTGACATCATCGCACTGTGAGTCACCTTCAGACATTTGCCTAAATTAGTAAGATCCTACGACTGCACGTCAAAAATACCTACAGTTGCACATTCGTCTTTCTGCTCTTCCCTACAATCCTTTACACTGCCTCGACCTTATTTGTTTTCTTGCTCAGGTTTGTTGCGCTTGCTTCGTATTGCCGTCGGAACCTGTGTGTATATAGTTCGATATGTAGTCTCGTAGAGCCGCTCACCTATATATTGCTTTTCTCAAAGGCGCTTGCTCCTTTTTCGTGTTCAAATCTTCAGAATTGAGAGTGAGGTTCGTATTTTTATTGATCTATGGTCAAAGCCGCGTATTCAACTTATTTAGGTACTAACTACCGTTTCCTTGTCAGTTTACTTGTCAGTTTCCTTGTCAGAACCGTCACTCAATCGTGGTTTCTTACTGTCAGCAACCAGCTGATTCAGTAGGATTAATGCATAGATTTCGATAATATATCATCCACCATATGCATAGCTTTCAAATATGTTTTAGTACCTCTTTTGGATTAAGGGATAAAAAGTTTGGCAGGTGTTGTAGTACAGCCACAATATGGGCTCTGGCAGGCATGGCAGAACACAGCAGAACACAGCAGAACACAGCAGACCATGGCAGACCTATTTTTAACTAGACAATATAAAAATCATTCAAAAAATATGGAAAAAATGCGGAAAAATGCGGAAAATAAAAAACATCAATGTATGAGAGATAGACCATGGCACATGACCCTATTAGGCAAGCCTTGACTGTGGGAACTTTTGACTTCCTTATATGGATAGGTACAGAATTTCAATATGATTCTGATAGAACCCTGTATGTGGGACATGATATGACCTCATTAGGCAAGCCTTGACTGTGGGAACTTTTGACTTCCTTATATGGATAGGTACAGA
>QLOY01005329.1:0-17813 GCA_003313965.1 Megacollybia marginata
CAACACGGGTGTGAGAGTCTGCTCAAGGACTCGAGGAAGGCCAACGGACTCGGAGGACAGACAATGGACACAGTTCTTCCCAAATTTGGATCTATAGGGAAGGACGTCTTGACGGAGTATGCTGTTAGCAGGGTTACGTCCTTACAAGGAACCCTGCTAACAGCTTGTGACGGCATTTCTGACGTCCTGCCAAGGGTGCGCGTGATGGCGTAAAGAAACGGAGTTTGAAAATTTGACGACCGTAACGTCAGGCTACAGCAAACGGTTGGTCGCGTCAGATTTGGGTTCCGTCTGCAAGATTCAGACTGTCCAAGATTTTACTCTTCGGGAGTGTGTATCGGTGGGTTGCTGTCGGCTCGACGCTGGTTGGAGAGATCTGACGAGAGGAATGTTGAATCGAGATGTGTTCACGGACCTTCCAACTATCTACACTCGACCTGCTCGATACTGCGGGCGTTCCTGCGCGGTTCCTCTGCAGCCAGGCTTGTCGCAGGATACTTGATGGTATCTTTGAAGTCCGCGGTGTTCCATACAATATCACCAGTGATGGACAAACCCAATGAAGCATAAACAACAGACTCTCGTCTCATCGAGATGCCTTGGTCAAACGGAAATGATAGGACGAAAAAAGGCCGGGCAGAAGTATGTCAGACTCAAGGGACTCCGGCCCGTCTCTATTGATGAGAAGCATTGCGTGGAATTGCTCTTACACGAGCTGCGCTTCAAGTACCTGTAAGCCTACGATGTTGTTAACAGAAACTAAAGCCCTCAAGATGTCCTTACGAAGATTTTATTAGACAGGGATCCTCTACGAAGCGATTGTTGAGGGTAGTGTGCTCGAGTAGCGAATCAAGTCGACTTCCTCTCGGTGTCGAGTTGATTCAAGGGTACAGAGAGTGGGCTAGCCTCAGAACGCTTGCATGAAGAGTCTAGACTAAGTATCATCCAGGTCAATCTAGGCGGGACGATCCTGATAAGGAAATTTCAGCTTATGACGAGTTGACTCGGAGATAAGGCCCGATATGGTCTATATAAAGGCTTCCGGTTCGCTGTAGTATTCCTAACACAATGTCTCGAGAAGACGCCCTTGCAGCTGAGGTCCACCGCCTCAAGCTCGAACTTGAGACTCTCAAGACGAGCAATGACTCTCAGCAAATCCTTATTGGAAATTATCTGCTTGCTCGCTTGGCCCAGCTCAATGTGACGGTGAGTGTGATTGCGGCGTTGATTTCTTCTCTTAAATCGCTCAGAGCATGTTTGGTGTTCCAGGAGACTTTAATCTGGGATTTCTTGACCTTGTTGAAGACCATCCTACTATATCATGGGTGGGCAACTGCAACGAGCTGAACGCGGCTTATGCTGCCGACGGTTATGCCAGAGTCAAGCACAACAGTATCGGAGTTGTGCTGACCACGTATGTCGCCCCCATATCTTGACCTTTACAGCTCTAACATAGAGTAGATTTGGAGTAGGCGAACTCTCAGCGTGCAATGGAATCGCAGGCGGCAAGTTTCATTTTAGTCTGATGATAGATACTGATCATGATTTTCGCAACAGCATTCTCCGAAATGGTACCCGTCCTTCATATTGCAGGTGTTCCAAGCACCGTTCAGCAGAAAGCAAAGCCGATGCTTCACCACACTCTGGGTGATGGACGTTACGATGCCTACTCCAAAGCAGCAGAGCAGTTTACGACTTCTCAAGCATATCTCAACAGCAAAGAAACCGCTGCCGCGGAGATAGACCGTATCCTCCTTGATTGTCTTGTCAGAGTGCGTATTGATAATCAATCAGAGAAGCCCCACAGCTGATCATACATAGGCACGTCCCGTATACCTCAGTCTTCCAACAGATTTGGCCTACGAGAAGATCTCATCCGAGCGTCTCAAAATCCCTCTATCCAAGTTACCTCCTCCCAATGATCCAGATACAGAGGCCTTCGTAGTGGATGAGATCCTGAAATCTATCGACGTGGCTGAAGGTGACGTCATTATCCTCGTCGATGCCTGTGCCTTGCGACACGGTGCGAAAGAGGAAGTCACGGAACTCGTTCACAAAACCCATTTCCCCGTTTACTCTGCTCCAATGGGCAAAGGCACTATAGATGAAAGTTATGATCGTTATGGAGGGGTCTGTCTGTCTTACTACTTTACTCGATTGCCTGCTAAGCAAATTTCAGATATACATAGGATCTCTCAGTCATCCCGATATCAAAGAAAAGGTTGAATCGGCAAAGCTGATTCTCTCCATTGGTTCCCTCAAAAGCGACTTCAACTCTGGCAATTTTACGTATTCTATCCCCATCTCGCGTACCGTCGAAGTGAGAGGGTTGTGCTCTTCATTCCGTCCTTCTCTGACTCCCGTTTAACAGTTGCATTCCGGTCACACCCAAATCCGATTTGCCACATACCAAGGCATCGGCATGAAACAGCTTCTTCCAAAACTCACAGCACGTCTTCATCCCTACAAGGCCGAAGCTCTCAAGCTTCATGTTCCCTCCTTCAAAGCACCTATTCCAACAGACGCCCCGCCATCGACAGACGCCGAACGCAATATCGACGCAGCCAAAGACAACCTTGACCAAGACATCATCTCCCATGCTTGGTTCTGGCCTCGTATGGGCAAATTCTTCAGACCCAAAGATGTCATAGTTGCAGAAACTGGCACTTCGAGTTTTGGAATCCTGGACATTCCATTCCCCGATCAAGCAGTTTTTGTTTCGCAGATTCTGTGGGGGAGTATCGGGTGGACTGTAGGAAGTACGCTTGGAGCCGCATTGGCTGCTAAGGAGATTGGACTTGGGAGGACGATTCTGTTCGTTGGAGACGGCTCTATGTGAGTTTGATCTTATCAATCTGACAAGTCTGACACAAAAATAGCCAGTTGACGGTTCAAGAACTGTCTACTATGATGCGTTGGGACCTCTGTCCGATTATTTTCTTGCTCAACAATAAAGGCTATACAATCGAACGATATCTTCATGGTCGCGACAGGTACAGTACTTCTCGTCTTTTTGAAAAACCTAGTCTGATCATCTGTAGACACTACAACGATATTGTCAACTGGAAGTGGACTTCTTTATTAAACGTTCTCGGGGACCATGATGGGAGCAAGTCCCAGTCTTACACAGTCAACAACAAAACAGAACTCGACGCACTATTGAATAACGCAGAATTTGCCAACACGGGCAAGATTCAACTTGTTGAGGTTATGATGGACAAATACGACGCACCGAGGGCATTGCAGAGTCAGGCAGTGCTGAGTGGTAAGGCAAACAAGTATGCCATTGAATAATCTTGACGAGGATAGGAACTGTACTATAATAATGTATGTTGTGTCACAAAAAATCCAAGGCAGAACGAAATCTACCTTGTTCTGGTAATAATCAGTCATACTTCCTTCCTTCCTTTCCCCATTTCGTTTCACAGGTAAAAGCTACGAACGCGAATGCTACACAAGAGTACGGGAACCCTGCGACTCGGTGGACAAGGGTGCGAGGGGGTTGTTACGCACCAGCCTTTCAAGTTTCTCAATAACATTCCGAATTTACGAGCATCTGTGAGTCACTTGGTGAAACGTCACATTCACATTGATACGATGATATACACAAAAAATTTCTTTAAAACGAGTCCTAGTGCTTTCGTCCGGAGACTGCTGCAATGTAATCGTCACAGGACTTCGACACTTTCTGCCAATTGGCCACGATTGACGGTTTCAATTTTTCCAGAATCTGTGGCCCCGTTGGACCGTTCAGGACGCGATAGAAAGTGTCCACAGTCGTCATGTCCTTCGCGATGTCTTGCCAGATTTGCGAAACAGTCGCCAAGCTTGTAGCAATGGCCTGTAGGAAGGGCAAAAGGCTGCAGTCATGTCATGTTAGCTCACTAAACAGCTCGGAACAGAAGACTCACTCCTGGAGTTTGGTGCGGGTCTGTTCAGCGTCTTTTATGGCGCCTTTGAGCTCATTTATGGCTTGCCCAAGCTAGAAATGCAGTCAGAAAATCACACAAGGAACCGACGAGTGAGCATACCTTGTTGGCCTTAATCAGCTGGTCAATCGCCAACCCCCCTAGCGCGCCTGCCGCACCAAGTCCAGTGAGCATGCCTCCAGGAAGGAATGCTGACGCTGCAAATGCTAGAAAGGCACCAACAGCATATAGAGCTGCGAACAACTTGGCTTTCTTTTGCTCTGCTGTCATCTGGTCCACGCTTTTTTGCCATCTACGAGTCATTTGGTGATGCAGCATTTCCTTGCGACTTTCAACTTACTTCTCAATGTTATCATCGCACTCGCCGATCGCTTTCTGGACGGCGTTGACGGCATTGTCCCAGTCGAGCTTCATCTGTGTGCTACACCGACACGGGTCAGCGACGACTCGGATGGAAATAACAGATTATACTGACTTTCGGGTAGCGAGGCCCTCAGCCTGCTCTTTGTAGTCCTTGACAACGGGGACATTCGTATCCAAGAATGTTTGCATATCGATGTCCGGAGGCTGGACATTGTCCCCTGCCTTGACCAAAGGAAGCAAAGCTATCTGAAGCTCCGAAAAGGCTTTGAGGTTACGTGCAACCGGAAGTGTATCCAGCTGCAACTGCAGATATTGCTATAGGACATAAATTAGTCCGAAGGGATCAATTATTATTGGAGAGAACGTACGGAACGATAGTGGGAAACCATGCCGTAGATCGTTGTTTTACTTTCGCCTGACGGATCAGTCGGGTCGGTACACTGAAGCTGGTCAACAAAAGGTTGCTGAAGAAGCGTCTGGATAAAGAGTGAGGACATAAAAGAGTCTGGTATAATGCAGGACTTGCATCGAATTGGTCAATAATTGTGCCTGTACTATCAGCAAGCTCATCGAGTTGTTGCTTCGCGTCGTTTGGCGGGCTGCAACCGTGATTAGCTCTGATTGGATCCTAGGCAGTGAGCGTGAAAACATACTCCAGGACCTTCTTCACAACGTCATCGTCAGAGTTAGAAGCAGCACTCAAGCCGTAACTCGGAGGCGGTACATTAGGTGGCGAATAGCCCGGGGGAATCCTTAACGCTAACTTGGCCAGCGCAATTTCAGCTGGAGTGACCGGCATCTTCTTGGGAAGGGCGTCCAATTTTGCTCGGTGTTCCGCAGCAAGGAATGTAGAACCTGTGTTAGTCCCGCTTGAGACAGCGTTGATGTACGCATCTGCGTCCTTTTGGACTTGATTCCATGCATCGCCTAATTTTTTGGCGGTCGCAGGCTTGACGTTGGATGTGTCATCAGCAACAGCATTCATGCGGGCTGCTACATCATCCCAAACGTCAAGAAGAGCCTTGGACTGGGTGGTTACCTTTCCCAGACCGGTGGAAAGTTTGACAAATGTGGTTTTGAGGGACGAAACCTGATTCCGAAGGTCACCCAAGCTCTTCAAGACTTTTTGCAGACGCTCGCGCTCCTGGTAGAGCGTGGCAAAGTCACCGAGGATGTCGTTCACCGTCACGCCGAGTAAGCTGGCGATCTGTACATCAGACTCGGAAGGGCTGGTTGCTAGTTTGAAAACATCCTGTTGAACGTTAATCGTGTCCCTGCATATGAGATCGTAAATACTTGCCCTGAGAATTTTCCAAAGCATGCTGATAATGTTCTGAGCAGCCAGTGCTTGAGAGCTTTCTGCGATCTGTTTATCAAGGTCCGTAAGCTTCGTAGTCATGTCGCCAATACGCTCGTCCACTTTGCCGATGTATTCGGCAAACTAGAATACATGAAACGTGAGAGTCGAACTAGAGACAGAGTCTTACCTCTTCAAAGAACTTTTTGTTGGCCTCCGATTGGCCGCGAGCCTTGTCTGCATAGTCCTGGGCGAGAGGCTGCATGGTAAGAACGAAAGTGGCAATGTCGAGCTGGTCTAACAGCGCGCCGAAAGCGCCGTTATACCCGCTCACGTTGCGAGCGAGTCCGATGTTGATCAAGGTGAGATTGTTCAAGCGGGAGTTGCCGTCGTTGACCAGCTGAAGAAGGTTTTCAGTGGACTTAGACTCGTCGGTGACAACATTCATGCTCTCGAGGTGAGGCCACACGAGCAAGTCAGTGAATGTCTTGCGAACATCGAGCAGATTCGGCGCAAAGGTAGATAGAGAATTGAGCTTATTGCCAGGATTAAGAGCGTCGTAGACTGGATCAGAAGACATTGTTGAACAAGAGAATAGGTAGTGTGAAAGCACTGGGGAGTGAATGCATTATGGCGGTGGATTTATAGTAAAAATTGAGGTGAGAATAATCATAGTGGGCCGGTGAAGCAGGACTCCGAAATGGCGTTCTGGGTTTGAACAATTGGTCGTGACAGGGATGAAGAAGTTGAATACGGCACTGGTCCACTTATCGATTGATCGCCGACAGTTTGCTGCCTAGTACTCTTGGCTATTATCTCGGCAATTGATAGGACTCGAGTCAAGTGGTGGTAAAAATCTCATTATCGTACGTGCAAGACTTGAACTAGCACTATCTGGTTTCTCACAGACATGCACGACTCCAACGGAACTGGAACAAATGACAGATGAATGGAAGAAATAGTTGACATCAAATGAAATAAGTTGACATTCACATTGTTCACGAACCTTGAATGGACACCGGGATCCTCTGCGATGGCTGGACGCGTCCAGACAACGCCTTCTATCCTCATGTATTCCACAATTTCAACTTCCATACCGTCTTTCAATCAAATGTCATGGCAAATTGGCAATCGTGCGGTTCGACTCATCGCCTTTCGGTAATTTGATGCACGATGATGATGATGATAATACGGCAACTTCGGCAACTCCGGTAATTCAGTTAAGAACATAGTAACGACTGGAAGTGGAGAGGCAGGGAGAGGCTACCAGAGTGGATTTCCGATCTTGAGATTTAGTATGAAACACCATTTCCAGGCAGACGTACCTGGCTACAGCTAGACCTGGTTAGATGCAATGCCAGGGTGCACCTCATCCAGATCAGCGGTCCGAGCTGTAGAAGTCTAAGAAGAAACAACTCAGGTACACGTGGCACGTGATGACCAAAATCAAGGGTTTGCGCGTACGCTAAACTCGTATTGCACAAAGCTTTTCACGCATGGGGAAACCAACCACAATCTCACTCCACTAGGAACCAGGATACATGTCTAAATCGGCCCTGCAAGGAATGCATGTAGCATTTTTTTGAAAATTTTCTGAGCGGTGCGCGCTGGTCAGTGAGTTACATTATTGAGTCCGAGGATAAGTAATGCCGATTGCTTACTTCCGTCAGGGCTTGGAGCTCATGACAGCCTGAATGGTCATCTGTATGCTGGTTCAGCGGTAAGTTGAACGTTCAGAAGTTTCAAGGTCCGGTAAATTTTGAAGACCGAACCACTGGGGTGTTATTCTCATTTTCGACATCCTTCGGAGTACACCAAGTATTCCAAATATGATAATCATAACTCACGCATGCAACCCTTTACACATAGAAACTGAGGCATAAAAGGTGATGATGTTCGTACTCAAAGTCCATCATTCCATATACAATGGACTATACTGAATTCCTTCCCGGTAACCTCGAAGAAAGCTACGATCGCCTTCGAACTATCTATGCACTCGCTGTTGCCGAGCTCGATGATGCATATCTGCACCCCCCACTGTCGGGAGTGAACATGAAGATTCGTGAGCTCTCTTTCGTCGCCGAATACACTATCTAATACATTTACCAGCCAGCCTGGTACTTGCCAAGGATGTTTTCAACAGCTCTGGGTTGGACTTGCTCGGATCGTGCCGAGATATCGTCGCGTATGCAGAACTGATCGTCGGCCTCGTTCCCGCCTTTCAAGACCCCAAAAGTCTGGCGGATACCCTTTTGCCTGTGGCTTCATCCTGGCAGCAGGTGGATTTGGGCTCCCTGACTGACAAAGCAGCAGTATGTCTACCCACCCTCTCGATATGATACATATTAACGCTAGCTCTCTTGCAGAAATATGCTAATATTTTCAGGTCTTATGTCCCGATTCTTGCTCCAGTAATCAGTAATTTGACCAAATTCCATGACGAGCTGCTTCAACCCATCGATGAGCGAAATCCCCCTTCTTGGTGGACTCGGTCACTCTTTGACACGCTCACCCCACTTCTCGCGCCTATCGCGACATTTTCCCCAGGGACTGTCGGTCAATCCACCTTAGCAGGTCTGTTGCAGTTCACCGTCGAGCAAGTATCGACATCTCTCTGCAAAGTCATAGGCGATAAGCTCACCCTCAAGGACGCGGCCGCTTCCGTGGATACCTACCTTCTACTCGTCCTACGCAAGTATCAAAACTTGACCTTGCCTCGCTTGTCTATATACTTTGACGCGTTCGTGCATATTGTTTCTCTCGTCTCCAAGGAGAGAGCAATTGTTATCAAGCGATTAGAGGGCCAGAGCCACGCGACTGCACAATCCACATCGTCCGGTACCTCTGCCGACCAGTGTGTGGATGCTTGGAATGATGCTTCAGATGCGGCGTCAGCGTTCATTTCTGTTGTTTCAGGCGGTAAAACGGATCGTCCGGCGAGGTCGATTAATATGTCTAGATTACAGAGTCTTGTTTCAACTGACAGCTCGAGTGCTGCAGCGCAAGCTATCAACGTTATCGCCGATGTGAAGGTCATGCTTCCGCAAGTTTCGTCGAAGTTGGACCAGATCTCAGCTTTGCCTTTTGTGGAGTACGCCAATCTACACATGCGTCCGCTTGAGCTGACATGACATTATTCTACAGTTTCCTCAAGGTAGTAGACAGCTCTCCAATTCAGAGCGAGAAAACTGCCGGTCACATCATTTCTTCATGCAGGACGAAGTATGCTTCGCTGCAAGATATGATCCAAGTAATCGTTTCCGACTTCAACGCGTATAGCTTCCTCATGAAGGTACGTACATATTCTAACTTATGTCTCTGCATCCTTATAACCTGTCTCCAGTTTGTTGCCCCCGTGCTCGGTGAAGCGCCATTTGATGATTTCGCGACTCGTGTCAGCCCACTTGCCAAGGTCGGTCATACACCTCGCTCGCTTTGCAAGTCGTTTTCATATGTGAGCGCAGGGTTACAGACACAGAGCGGACCTCGCTATCAACTTGAGTCAAGAAATCCTCGACGACCTTACCTCGGTCTTAAAGACTTTGCGTGTTAATGTTGATAACGTATGTGGCACTTTACACTCGTGTACATGGAACCTTATTTCGTCCTTAAATATCAGGTCAACACGTCGTTTAGCAAAATCCAACTTGCCCAGCCTTCTGACGAGACCAACACGAACACCGAAATCTATGATATTTCCTGTAGTCTCTTCACCCCGGCAATGGTGGGAGCGTCCATCACAGAAGATGTTCCATTGGCTTCGTATAACGGAATCTCTGGGTTTGCTTTTTGCTGCTTGTTATACTGATGATGCTAACTCACCAACTAGTGTTCGTGTGGATAAGCTCTCAATGTAAACCTCTTCGCATTGTGCGATCGTTATCGTTACTGAGTCATGTTTAGGGCCATTCAGACGTCTACTACGACTCTTCAGAGCTTACAGGCGGCGTTACCCTTCTTCCAACAAATCAACCAGTTGATGCGTCAAGTGACGGGTGCATGGGATGGACTCTTGACTCCACTTGCATCAGGGTATGTGGTCATCTTGACTGTGCCTAGCCACCGACTAATCGCAATAAGCAACCTACGTTCCTTGGAAAAAGGCTCTGCAAGCTGGAAAGCCTTGCAAGGTCAGACTCAGAGCTACCTCGATACTCCTCGCGGTCCAGTGAAATTCATGGAGGCTTACGGACCGAATGTCACCTCTTTAGAAGCGGCTATCAATAAACCTACGATGACCGTCGAGGAGGCGTCCACCCTATTCCAGGCCATGTTGACTGCTAATGACGCTCGCGATCTGGAAATCGCTCTGTGCCCACCCGAGGGTATGACACTGGGGGTCAATCGGAGCACTCTGAACGGCATTGCCAATGATTATCGAACTTTGGCATCTATCCTTCGGTGAGTGTGCCTCTGTCGAATCCTATGACATTTTATGCGTTTACAGGCCCAACTTTTCTCCGCTGGCTTCGGAAGCGGAACGTCTAGCTTCCACTGTAACTAGCCAGCTAATCCCTGAGCTCAGTCGTGTTGTCCAATTTTACATCACTTTTGCTCAGGGACAAGAAGATCCTTTCGCAGGAGGCCTTACGAAAGCAAAGTTAGAGGCGATTGTTGAGCAACGATGGGAACAGCTCCAGCAGGGTGAAAATTTAGCAAAGGGTGCCGAGACTACGTTCCTTCAATTTAACTGGGATTCGCAGAATGCTGTCAATAACGTGGGTCGATCTTCTAGTCCGATTGTTGAGACTGTCTCACTCCTCCTGGTAGATCAATCGACGCGTGAATGAGATGAGTCAACAAATCGGCGCTAAAGAACGAGAACTTGGAGACCTTCAAGCCGAGTATAATAAGTGGAGTTGGGTACAAGTAAGTGATAGTGTTTACTCGGTGTCTCAAATACTTATACATTCTGTCAGTACCTGCCATGGGGTACGTGCTATCTCTCACTCTCAGTCAGTATTCTCACCTACCTACAGGTGGCTTTGTCTGGGCAATATTGGACGCCATTACAAACACGAGAGGTCACATCAATGACCTTCGTCGTCAGATCAACTCTCTCCAAGAAGCTCAGAGGACCCTTTACTGGGCGCAAAGGACTTCTTCGGACATACGACAAACTGTCACTACCCTCAGTCAAGGATGGTCGAGCCTTACTACCAAAACGCAAGTGCTGAAAGAGTTGGTCAAAGCGTATGAGAGAAATCCTGCTCTCGAGGATTCGCTGCGTCCGATTGTCAGAGCCAACTGGAAAGGATTTGAAAACGAGATGTCTGAGTGGTGATTGTACGACACCTGTACGACACGCGTAGAAATCTAAAGTGAAGATTTTTGTAAAAGCATGAAACGTTCTCGTTCTCGTTTGTCTGAGGTCGATTCAGTTTCCACACCCTGCTATATCTCTTCATCTACGCTATAGTTTGTCGAGAGTCGATGATCGAGTCACTCGTGACATCAGCGTCCACTGGCAATGATGGTACGGGCAGGCAGGTGTTACAGACATACTGGAGTAAATCTATTGTACCTCTACCAGTTAGTGGCTAATCTCCGCTGCTCTTAAGGATAATCATTGTAGAAAGCGCCTAATGACTCGCTTGCATCGTGGCTATACTTTTATGTCCATCATGGTTCATGAAGACTTGCATCTGCTCATCCCGAAAGCAATCAGCAGCGTGAGCTCCCCGTTGATAGAACCGCGCGGAAAGAACATCCCGTCGCTCTCCGCCATTGGTGCGAGTAATTGACCTCCTTCCGATGATCCGCAGAACAAGCTCCAAATCTACATCTGTCCCTTTCTCATCAAATTCCTCCGTATCCTTCTTTTCCCGGCTCCGATCCCTTCTACCTTACCCCACTGTAGAAACGGCACCTTGCCCCTCTCAACACCCGCAACACTGTCGGCAGAATCCGACATGAAATCCAACATTCCCCAAACGGGTATCTCTACCTCTCCTTTAACCAGGACTCTGGACATTGCCAGCTGCGACGGAGGAAGGGGACATAGGAGGTGCATGTGGGACATTTGTGGCGTAATGGCACGTATCAATCCCAGTCCGAAACAGTTGGATAGAGTAGGAAGAGGGATGGAGGAACCTTGTGTATACGGTATAGGTGAGGAGGATTCGGACGATGAAGAAACATCTTCGTCTAGACCACCAGATTCACAATTGACAAGGCCCACAATGGCACCGTTGAGGACGGTACCTATTTCTGGAGCTTGAACATCCTCGGATCCGGCACCAGCGAGTACAACTTTGTCAATCGCAACTCTGAAATCGACTTGATAGGGTCGTTTTGCGCAGAGAGGTAAGGATACATCCCATCGCTGCGCAGTAGTCTGTGCAAGTCCCTCTGGAATTGTACGAGGGAAGACTGCATGGAAGTATGAAAGAATACAAAGAGTTCTATAATCCGCTGCGTTATAAATGCTCGATTGCATCGATGAAGGGATATGTTCGATTGTATGGACTTGAGCCTTAGACGGATATTCAGAAACTGCAAGTGGGAAGGTGGTATCGGAAAACGGGGTGTCGAATTCGAAGATGTGGGTGCACTCGACTGATTCCTCGATCTTTCGATTGAGGTCTGCACCGAGACCCTTTGTCCAGCCCATGGTATTGATGACAAGTGGTATTTTCTCTGAAACTCTCTCGTCGTCCTGGTTCATCGAGTGAGGGAGGGGATTCTGTACTTCTAAGCGGTAATGATAGACAAGAGATTGTATGGCGGCTAAATAATGGGAGGGTGATGACTGGGGTGAAGTACCACCAATGTAGTGCGCAGCAAGAGGTAAGGTAGGATGCGTGAATGGAGGGCCGAATAAGGGTGTTTCGACGATGTTCAGAGCGACCATGCCACAAGGGGTGAACTCTGACTGACCAAGATCACACTCCAGGTATGCAACCTTTTGAAAACTGTCGTCGAGTCAGAGAAAACAGACAAACTGAGAAAAGACTAGCCGAGTCAAGAGGTTGTTTACGAGTGTACGCGCGAATGCACTTTTGCCAACTCTTTTTGTACCTTTCACAAGATAAACATCCGCTTCCGAAGAAAGGTTTGAAAAGGCCCGTGTCCAAGATGAAGGAAGATGATATGGTTGGATATCTTGACTTTCTTCGGAGGTCTTGGAAAAAGGTTACTCGTAGACATGGTAAGTAAAGCTGAACCTACAAAGTGGACACCCGTGAGATTGATATCGTTAGACACGGTTTGGGGAGGTGAGAACACTCGGTCGAATGTTCTACAGACAAGTCCTAATCCCTCGACGTCGGTGTGCAGCTCTTGGACAAGAATTATGGTGCTTCCTTCCCGAAAAGCCGGATGAAGTCGGGAAGGTATACCAGACGTGTCCACGATAGTTGACGCTGCTCCTTGTGCAATCAGGACAGGTAACGGAGATGATTTCGGGGCGAAAACGCGATGCAATTTTTGCGATGGAAGTAGCTGCACCCCGGCGATTGAGATTGAACCTCTTTCCACAGCGAAAGCATAGACTCCCAGAAGCCCAACTTGTTCATTGGGCTGCAGAGAGAGCAAGCAAGCGGAAGTCTCTGGAGATGGAAGGTCAAAAGCTTGCTGTTCCTCGGAGGACAAGTAAAATATATTCGCATCCAGTATAGGCTGGAATGTGAATATTTTGGATTCTGAAGAGCTAGCCAAGGGCTCTTCGGCTACTTCGTCCTGTTCATCCTCAGACGAATCGAGAATAGGAATGCTAGGCGACCATCTTCGCGTCGGTGGTTCCGTTTCTGATTCTGAGGCTACGACATCGTTCTGAATGACTTGTTCAAAATATCTGGCTGCTTTTGAGTGCTTTTGTTGAGTTCTTCTCGTTTTTTTTCGCGGAGCGCCTGTGCCTTGGTCGGGCTGCTTCCGCTTGCTTGTAGGTGGCTTTGGTGCAGATGCTGGAGACGAAGACTCCTGACTGGGCTCGGTTGCAGCTGATGTCTCTCGCGACGTCTGAGTTGCCTTGCGCGCAGCAAAAGCGCTCAACATGGTCGGAAAAACCACGTTCACGTGCAGGCGTCACGCCCTCATGACATTTACACTCATTTACATTTCGATCACCAAGTTACAAGTAACACCAAGGCGTCGTACACAAAGCAGAACAGTATGCTATGTACACTATGTGAGTATTTGACAGGCCTAAAAGTTAGGAGACGTCGATTGATCACGTGTGTACGGGTATATAGTTCTGATCTCTTTGATCGCACTTCTCTCCTCTTACTTTCATCTTCCCCTCTGCTTTCTGTTGACCAAAAGGCTCTCCCCTCCTTAAACTATCTTCTTATCTGATACCTATACTATTGCAATGTCTTACAAGCGCCAGTCGCTCTCGATCTCCTCTCTGTCTTCGGATTCTTCTGGCCCCTATTTCTTCCATAAAGAGCTCTCTGATTCTGCGACGGACATCTCTACTCCTCAGTCTCCTCCCACTGGATGTGAGGATGATTCATTAGGAGATTTAGGTCTTCAGCGAAGCTATTGCTCCAGTCTTTTTACATCCTCGATTCTCAACCCCGGTCCTACTCCTAAATTGTCTACGTACCTTCGTAGCTTGAGCAAGGACAAAGAACACTTTGCATATGAATTCTCCAGCTTGGATCGTCACGAAGAAGACTTGGGGTATGAAACTGACTGCGAAGGCCCTGCTCCTGGTCGCATGCGCCGGAACTATGTCAAGAGGACAGCCCGTCTGAAGCATGGTGCAAACAAGCGATCGACTTTGGTAAGCTACGAGTCTTAGTTAATGTCTTGATATACTTATCCATGTTCCATAGCGTCCTCAGTTTCAAGCTGCATCCTCGTATACCTCCGACAATCTGAGAGGTCTTGGTCTCCATATCTCAGATGATGTCGAGCCGCTGGTTTTCCCGGCCAAACCGAAACTGTCCGCTGCTTCGTTGCCAAACTCGCCGTCGCCGATCATCCCCTTGTCATCCGCTTTGCTTCCCTCTGGTTCCAAACCATTCGATGATACAATAATATCCATAGAAAGACTCCTTTCACCGAGCTGGTCCCATTTTGTTGTGATTGATCTCGGAACTCCTCCTGTCGCTTCCGCTTCTTCCCTTGCAACTGTTACTCCTCTCACTGCCTTCAAGCTAGACTTTGAAACTGCAGTGCTGGTACAAGAGCATCAAGTTGTCAAGAAATTGTCGTCTGCATGTGGTGCTTCTACTGCGTCACGTTGGAATCCCTCTTCTAGTCTCGAGCCTGATGCAGAACATATTAATAACGAGCTGGAATCATCATTTCCCTGTCCCGATAGTGGATCACCCCTTTTGAAGTTACCCGAGAGTTCGAACGATCTGGAATCGTCTTCGACTACGTCGCCTACTGTCCTCGATACCTCGACTGAATCGAAGCTACCCGCTGTTGTCAATAACTCGCCTGACTCTTCCCTTGCTTCAATTCCCTCACTCAGAACGTCAAAGCGGCCAACTGGGCTAGGACATGGTTTGCCTTCCGCTTTACGTTCATCAGCTGCTGGCAGCCGACGCGATTCGGTCCCGTTGTTCATCCGACCGACTTATAGACGTTTATCATCTCCGCATCAACATCTCCAATCACACAGATATTCGGATCGGGATTTATCACCAATCCCCGAGTCGCCCTCCTTTACCTCTCCACAAACATCAATAGAAACATACTCGCCATCGAGCAAAATTGAAATTGCTATGGTCCCCCGAGTCAAAAATACCTATCAAATTTCCTCCTCCACAGTCACTCAGACGATAGACCGTAATCAGGCCCTCAGAATATCACGAAACATCTCACAGATAAAATCCAGACCCTGGTTCTCAATCAAGTCGCCGTCGTTTCCGAAAAACGCACTGTTTCTTCGAGGGTGTATGTCGAGTAAGGAGGACGCAAATGCCCGGAAAATGGTGGAACCCCAGTTCGAAAATGAAATGAAATCCTTTAGATACAATGGGACGGGGCCAGTGTTGTTCTAGTTACATCAATAGACCGTTTTTCTGGATGAAAGTCGTGGTTTGAGTAACCGAGTCTTCGATTTGCAAAGTCTCGCGTGTACGGTAAGTATGGTTTACAAGTAGCTTGATGAATAATTCGTAGTACAAAAGGCGATCAGGGTATGATGGACGTTACGCATCATTGCGGGGCAGCGGGAACAATGATCCAGAAGCAATCATTGTCAGGCAACTCAGCATCGGCAGCAAAGGACGCAACCTTTTGAGCGAGCAAGTTTTGTCCCGCTTCAGTTTTGAACGCCTCAGCACCTAACAAGTTTTCAATTTCACTCTTGAAGGGACTGAACAGCGGGAGCTCAGCATTGACGGTTACCTTGATTGCAAGTTAGAATCGCCAACAGTGACTACGGAATAAGAGTGACATACTTGTGTACCGGGTTTGCTGCTTTCGAGCTGCCAGTGGGCCCCTACTCTCGAGAGGGAGAAGATCCTAGTCATAATGAATATCATCGATCATAGCATTGCCAGATCAACTTACATATAGACGTTAGGGATAAGCAAGGGATGGATGAGCCACTTGTCAGGCCGCTGCCCCCCAGCCACGTAGAGTTTATTGTTCATTTCATTTACTTGTCTTCCATCAGGCTGGGATGACGGAGCATCCCTAAGGAATGTGACTTCGTATTCATACCCTCCAATTCTCTTGATTCCCCACTGTCATGACGATGTTTGTTGGAAGAAATGGACTATGAAACATGACTCACAGAAGCAGGGCTGAAAGAACTAACAACTGGAGCGACGCTCCCGAGTTGTAACCCAGAATTTTCAGGACCATGACTGATAGGACCGTTCGCGACATTCTTAATGGAGTATATAGCAGTTTCAAGGGGTTGGCCTCCCATGTTAGTTACCGGGATGAGATTCCAAAAAGCATTTTGATTGATTTTCGATGCATGTTGAGAGAGTGGCGCATTGTCCCTGATAATAGTGTCGATAATTTTTGTTGTGTCGTCACCATGACCACCTTCGCACAATACCTGGAGAAAAGTGGTATGAACATTATGGTCAGCGACTGAGTCACTCATACCTGCGTTCCAGAGGTCGAGTTGGAAAGCTCCCAATGAGCGTGATCGTCAGATTTGACAATCCTGTTGGTAACAAGTTAGCGGCGGGTTTGGCTTCTGATACTACATACATATAGCTGTCATCAGTTGTGTTCTGCAGGATGAACCATGACTGGGGCTGGAGTCCTCCAGGAACACGAGCATACAGCTTTCCATCAACATCTCTGGTATAGTATTGCATAGGGAGATATCCTTGAGGGGTACCTATCAAAGAGATATGGTACGTGTTGCTGTCGGGTGCGAGAATGATGCTGTACTATCAAGACCATCAGCATGGCGTGAAAACGGGTGATGAACTCACAATGCCATGCTTGAAGACGTTGTCGACACTGACAACAGGAGTAAGTTCTTGCTGCTGAATGCTATCTGCTCCAATGAAGCCATGGAGTTTGTTTTCAATTCTGAAAAAGCCTTGGATTGGAGACATTGTTGGTAGAGAATTTAGCTATCGACTAGAGAAGTGCAAGTTTCTGCAGTGTCAACAGACATTGCTAGCAGGTTCTTTTACATGTTTTGAAAATTCGACCAGTCCCGGCTGTAATTTCATACCGATGCCCAGAAGGCACGTTGTGGACTAGCGGAACAAGGGTCAAGGTAATGGAAGATCCAGGAGAGCATTCCTCTTGTCTTCGAGTTCGACACAGTGTGGGGAGCGCTGCCCTGCCGAAGAGTATTTACCTTTATTTGTCCGCGTTTCGTTCCTGTGCCTACTTGTCCATTCATTCCGAGTCTAAGACCGACAAAGTATTGTAGAAGCATTCTTGCCTTCCGACAAATATAATCTACTGGTGGTCTGCCATGGATCCGTAAAAAACTGAATCTGTATGAAGGGAAGCAACTTGGAGTGGATCCATTTCTGTACCACCGGCGGGTCGAACGGCAAGCCATAGAAGAACATTGGCCGCTGGCTCTTCTGGTAGCAGTCACCTTCAATCTCAAAACGTCTCAATGATGAATGTACGTCGTCTCGATGCTTCTGCCTCTTGATGAGAGACATCGCACCAAGCAATTAATCAAGCAACTATCTTTGCATCGTATACATCATTTCGTTCCGTTCTATGCCACCCCTCGCCTCTGGCAAGAAGAAGATCTCGCCCTTCCGGCGATCCCATTTCACCGGAGAGAAGATCATCGAGTCCCGCACTGATACTCCAGCGATCTGATC
>QLOY01005336.1:0-12916 GCA_003313965.1 Megacollybia marginata
GCTGTGGCAGGATGGAGAAGAGAGGTACTGCCATAGACAACAGTGATGATGAGCCTCCCACCCGAGGGAGTGGTGGTGACCACAGCGGCGACAGTGATGATGATGGGGAGCAGTGAGGATTCTCAATAGAGATACGTATGTATTTCACTCGGCTAAGCAATCATTCTTCACTCGATGAACAAATGATATGTGATCTTTTCTTTCATCCATTGACGGCGTGAAATCCCCCCGCAAAATCGACTGAAATTGACCTGATGGGATCGGATGTATCTATTAGTTAGACGGCTGGAATTCAATGGGTGTTCGACATTGAGATTCAGTGGTCAGTCGGATGAATCTGATTTCACTCGTTGAACTGGTGAGTTTTTCTCTACCTAGCTGTCACCCGGCAAACGTGTGGTTTCAGACAAAAAACCACTGAAAGTTCACTAGTCTGCCAGCTGGAATCTCACTTGGTGAACTACTGGTATCCGTTAATATCGGATGAATCTCACTCAGTGGGTGACTGACTCTCACTATTATAACGGGTGAACAGACGCGTGAATTTCACCCGGGTGAAGGTCTCTAGTGATATCTACCCTTCTTCGTCCCTGGACTCCGGAAATGCGGTGCTATGATGCAGCTGACGAGTCATGTTGCAATAAATCCACACTTGCCTACTGAGCACTAAACCATAGACTCGTTGTTTGAAAGTGGAAAAAGGAATGTACGATGGCAATGATTGCTTTGAACGCTAATTATAACTCGTTCGGCAATGTAAACAGGCGGAAATGGGGATCGAACTGTCGGCGGCTAAGGGAAAAAGCACTATGCACATTGAGGGACTCTCATGTTGACCACTAGACCATCCATACGTTGAAGTAGACATATGAGATCAGACTTATCAACAGACATATCAACGGGATGATCACTTCGGTATGGGTCAAATAGATGCCAGTGCAGGCCAATACGTGTGCTGCCCACCGACACCAATGAGTGCCACGTGATAGTTCTCGTTCGGTTGAATGCAAACACCAAACTTCCATACACGAAAGGCAGGAAACAGCTATGCGTTGATCGCTAAGCATTTTGTTTAACAGCAGGGATCGAAATTGGAGGCTAAGGGGAAAAAGACAATAACCACTCACGCGTTGATCATTAGACCAAACGTGTGCGCATATCAGACTCATCAACGGGATGACCACTCTGTATACTCATTAGATGCAGGTGAGTTCTGCAGAAAAAAAGCACAATCACTTGGGTGATGTGTTTTACCCACTGACCCATAATACTGTAAAGTACATACATAAGTACTGAGGGGAGACGGAGAAATTGAAACTCAAGCGACTTCCGTGTGGACCTCTACTGCACCATACAATCGTTCCTCTGAAAGCCGAGATCGAAGTATTGGAAGCTCTACAAATGGAAAAGCATCGACATCACATCGCCGTGGCGACCCCTGCAGCCATACGACTTGGGTCATGGGATCAGACTGATCTAAAGAACAATATTCGAAATACATATCCTCCGGAAGCCATGGGATTGAAATGCGATACAAAAACGGCAACAGCGGGATGCAGTCGCATACTAAGCCACTAGGCTACGTACTCGTTCCTATGATGTAGAAAGGTGTGATATTGAAGTGATATATGTGGCTTGAGATCCAAAATGTAATCTTATTTCCAAATCACTCATGCACTCGTTACTGTGTCGAGTATATGTCGGCAAGATGAAACGCCGCTCCCAGGAATTATATCCCGATGGTACAAATGAACAATATATCTCCCCTTCTTCGTCCCTGGCCAGCTGGACTCCTGATTAAGTTCTAGGGCAAATCACGGAACAAACCACAGTAAGCCTAGTGACTGGAGACTGAAAAATGCGGTGCTATGATGCAGCTGATGTCATGTCACAATAAATCTACACTTACGTGCTGAGCACTAAACCATAGACTCATTGTTTGAAAGTGGAAAAATGAATGTACGATGCTAATGATTGTGTTGAACACATAGCTGTTTCCTGTTTTTCCTGTATGCTTGCCATGTCTAATTTATCATCACATTCAACGGATCAAGAACTATGAATTGCCAAGAGGGTGCCGGAATTCCGATCCGACACATGGGGTAGGAGCTGGCTAAGGGATATGGAGGTAATCAGAGAGCTGCTGAGGGAGATTGAGGCACACCATTAGAACATGACACCACTTGGCTAAAATTCAACACAGTTCATCTGATCAGTCCAAAAATAATCTCATTTTTGGCAACACCATATTCCGATAACCTGACCTAGTATCTAACTCAATCAATGTAAAATTCCATATTGTGCTGTCATGTGATGCAAATGCATCTTAACCTTAAACCACTATCTTGTCCCACATGAACAATTTCCTTGGACAAGTTGCTCCCTAGGCCAGTTCTCATCCTCCCCCTGACAGCTGTATGCATTGAATCACAATGGACTCTACCCTAAGCCAGCCCTGCCACTCTATCAACAGATATCACCTCTACAATGACATCCTCCATAATGTCAATTTCTAACCTGTTATCTCCATTGAAAGCCACCACCAATTTGGATGCCTTGACATCTTTCTACATTTGCCTTGCAATCTGCTCATTCATTAAACCTACTCCTGTGGACACTTTGTCACAGCCTGCTCCTGCTCATACATCCCCTGCTCTGCCTATGCCCCCTCTGGTGTTCCTGCTCTAACAGCTGCAAAATGTAAGGTTGCTTCTGTTCAGAGGGACACAGTGAGCCCAGAGTAAGTTGTTCAGTTCCCTCAACATGTTCTAACCATCTTTCAGACAATTCAAAGCTGCATGGATAGAGCAACAAAATTTAGCCCAAGGGATAGTCTATGAAGACAAGTAGAGACTTGCTAAAAGTCTCCCTTGTTGAGAGTGTTCGAGTCACGACACCGTGTCACTCACGTGTCTGACATAAACACCGACATTATACCGGAATACACGCTATCAACCAATAGGAAAGATACGGAGGATTACATATACTCCTAAGTTATTCCGTCCAATAGCATATGTCCCTTTGGGAACTTGCTTACTGTCTGCAGTCATTGCTGACTGATGTAGTAGATAAGAGGTAGCCCTGTGGGCTGAATTATACACGCACGGACCATCATAGTTGGTATATAAGCTGTGTATTAGTACTAGAGATAATTCGAGTACTTAGTTACTTTGCTCTTAGCCTCGCCTTATACGCAAGTCTATACGCGCCGTCCTAACAGGATGTAAGTAGCCGTTTACCCAGTTACTGACCAGCGCCACCAGTGCGCATCATGGTATGCCTGCTAGAGTGTTACCCCTACACTTTCATCAGGTTATGGGCCCCGATAGCTTGACTGGTTTGTTAATTGGTGATTAACGGTCTTACGATGTTGGGTAGTAGTAGTTTCTACTAACCTTCACACCGACAGCTACTATAATAAATAAATTCCCAATGTATACTACTTAGGGCATCCCTTTCTTATACCCTAGGCCAGGCCCTGCAGTCGTACGCAGCCGCCAGCTCGGGAAGAAGCATAGAGACTTCATTCTCTATGTTTGGACTTATGGCCCCTCTGTGCGCCGTCCGCCCTATACGTCAGTAGTGTAACATGGACATTTTTATAAATAGGTAGCCAGTAGGGACATTCCACTTAATGGTCCTAAGTCCCATCTAAAGTCGATTACTGTCGACATGCCGTTGAAACCTTAATACCTGAACATCGATCTTCGGATCTTGTTTCAGACTATTTTGGTCTAACACCTATGCTGGGTTCCGGGGCATTAATACTGGAAATCGTAACTCCGTTAGGAAAGGCACGTTGGTGCTGATGGAGTTCGATCAGGTGTTTTACCATATGGTTGGAAACCATCTATTTAAAGGAACGATATATGTATCTGTTCTAGACAACCGCCATCAGGAACTTCTGCCTTAATCAAACCCGTGGAAAAGTCCGCCTGGGATAAAACCCTAAAGGATGACCATGGTTAGGATTTCGGACATAGTTGCAGATAAGCTCTTCGAGCCCAACATCTAGTAAAGAACTAAATAAACATGTCTTCCTTAGATGAAATGTTCTAATAACAAGGGATTAGACCTCCCATGCGATAAGGAAAGACGAATTCTTTGACCATTAAGACTTATAGTATGTTCCAGACAGGGTGTCGTAGTAGACCCTGATAGACTGAATGTACGAAGGATCGGATAATCACCACTTGATTCACCATTCAGGCATATCGTAACTCATTGCCTATGAATCCATGATGTGTAGAGATCTTACCCATGATCTCCACTGGGATTAACCACCCACATCAAATTGATTCTTACCTCACCTACAGAAATTTAAACTTTTCAAATCAAATTTAAAAATGTCTTCCAAAGCAATCCAATCCAACCTCCCCACTCTCAAAGGATCTGACAATTACATCAAATGGTCCTCTGCCTTTAAAGCATACTTCATGTATATGGGCTCTTGGCCCATTGTATCTGGAGTATCCCTCAAACCTTCTCCAATAGTTACCCTGGAAACTGATGCCAAGTTTGAAACTCGCGGCAATACTGAATTCTGTGTTGGAATGTTCAAACCCGCTACAGACAATGCACAGGACATCCTTGACTGGATCAAGGATGACATGTCTGCCAATGGCATCATGTCGTTATACTTGGATATAGAAATCCGAGAAAAACACATGAAAGAAACTGCCAAAGGCACCTGGGATGAACTACTTAGCATCTATGGCACACCTAGTGACATAGCTGCTAACACATTGTACAATAAAATGAACAGTTATCGAGTACATGATGGAAAAGATTTTTCCAAACAACTTGCCGAGTTAAACAGCATAATGGTTCATGTCGATACTGCTGGTCACAAGCTCACGGAGAAACAGCGAGTACACATTTTGTGCAACACGTTATCTCCCAAGTGGAAAACAATGATTACTGCTGCACGAATATCTGGTGCCCTTACAGACACCGATACGACGATTAAACTTCTTGAGGATCAATGGATTAATGATAAATCCCAAGCAAAGATCCATTCTGCCACACCTGCCAAGATTACTGGGTTGCAATGTTATACGCCGCATCCCCAGAATCAACAACAACCTCGACCCGCCTCTACCAACAAAGGTAAGGGGCGTACACCTCCTAATATGCAGCAGCATACACCTGCTCCTGCGGGGGCGAAGGATCCTAAAGCAGAAAAGAAGAAGTTAGCAGCCAAGAAGAGAAAAGCCCATAAAAAGGCTAAAAGAATCGCATTGGCACAACTGGTTGATGTCGGAAATGACAGTAATAGTGATGATGACGAAAAATTTGAGACTGTCACAGACATGTCTTCAGATTACGCCATGGTACTAACTGGTATACCATCTAAACATTCTGATTCTGATGAACGAAACATGGATGGGTTGGCAAATGAAAATGACACAATCAATCTTCTCGAAAAGATTCGACGAGATCTAGCCCAGATAATTTCTCAAAATACTGGGATAGATATAGTGTCACTATCTGACGAGGCTATTGATAGAGTCCTAAACAATGAGCCAACACTTTCTCAAATGCTCATTGATCATGAAGAAGAGCAAAAGGCCGAAGCTTCTTTTAAAGCTTTGGTACCAAAGTTCATGACTGAACTCACGAATCTAGCAACTGACATAGTAGGGAATATCCAAAGTCTAATGCCACCTGTCAGTAGCATTAATCAGGATAACACCCCATTATCAGTTGAAGAAGTTGATCGGTTAATTGATACCGATCCACAAACTAGAGATGCTCTTCTCAATCAAAGATTTAGAGAAACCAATAGTACCCAAGTCATTAAAGATATTTGTAACAGATTAATGGAACGAATATCAGATCTTGATCAGGAAGATGAACCAACAATCCTTGATAACATAGCTAATATGTTATCAGTACAGGATTGGATGCAGTCCATCACACCATCAGGATCAAATATTTACTCCACATCAATGCCAGGAGCATTTGAAGATCCTTCTAGACCTTCTACCACTGAGTTGATACAGATGGCTGGTGGAAATATAACTCCACCACCCACACCTGAACAATCAACAGAACATACTGAGGAACTGTCAATTCGAAATGTGATAGATCATCTTATAGAAACAGAAGGAGAATCTCCTCTGATACTACAAGATTCACCACAACGAATTACACAATCTCCTTCGGAAACTTCTAGTATAGGATATACAAATGACTCAGAAAATGGTTCTGCCGAAGAAGCAGAAATCCTAAAAGTTGTAAATCCTGATCCAGTACACAAGGCTAGACCTTTACCGGTCCCACCCTCGAAAACTGAACAGGATATTAAACCCTTAGGCTCGCCAATCAGACTCCGAGAATCAGAAGCAAGTAAACCTTCTGTTTCTTTCTCTCCTATGACAGACATAATTCATCCTACTCCTATATATTTTACGAGAAGGATTGAAGATGTAACTCCATCACCTGATCCACGAATGATCAGACCTACAACTACGACACCGCCTGTCACACGTCATCGGAATACCATCACTTTATCCCCCATTTCCACGGAAGAGGCAGCAACACGCGCTGCCAGACTATTTGCAGCTGAGGAAATACTGTCTGAGACTGCTCCGCAGCCCTTTCGAGATGTCCCAACTCAACCCACTACCCCTACCGATCCAAACAGACCCAATCCCTTTCGGACTCCCTTTCGATTCGACCTTATCGAATCAAAGAACCTTGGTCCAGGGGTTGTGCTTGAAACTTATAGGGGCATGGTACCTGATAAAGGGAACTATCAGACACATATCTACCCTCGTCCCACTTCGCCTCCAAGACCACCAACAGCAGGACCTTCTAGACTCTCCGGTCCAAGAAGTCCTATCACCGGCGGAATTAAGAGCGCGAAGAAGAACGGCTCTAATAAAAAGGTTACTAAAAGACCTAATACGAGCTCTCCTCTGGCTTCTCCTGAGGATTTCAATCCTGCAAACAGTCCTCCTTATAATCGCATTCATCTTTCCGATCAAATATCTGAGATACCCCGTCCTACTCCGATGTCAGCTTCTTCCCAAGCAATGTTTCGAAGAACTGGTGACATTAGTCCACCAAGTTCAAGAGCAAGACAAGTTATCCAATTAATGGAAATTCCACTTGCTAAAACCATGGAACAGTTCAAAAAACAAAACAAATGGGAAATGAACTTCCAAGAATCCTTCAAATCAACTAGAAAAATCCTAGATGGTCAAAACACCATCCATGATTACTATTTCAGTTACAAGGATCAAGTCATCAAAGACTTAATGGAAGCTCCCGTTCCTGACATCAAATTAATCGGGGAATTACTTAGAGACATTGAAGATCCTGATCTCATCGTTCAAGTATCAGACTTCCTGGACAAACACATCCAGATAGTCTTTAACAATCTTGAAGATCAGTTCCAACAAGATCTTCATAATACTCCTGCGCTCAGAGCACTTCGATGGAGAATGAAATTGCGAGACAGCCTAAAAGTGAACAATGATTGTTTGCGACAAGGCTTTGTCTGTGCTAAAGGAGATATGGGATATAATCATATTTGTTCCAATCTCATCAAAGATCACCCTTCAGTTAATATGCCCGCCCACACTTGGGAAATGACCAAATGGGCCAATTATAACATCAAGAACCTTACAGCTAAATGGAAGGAACTTCTTGTGATTAACTGGATGCACGGAGAAAAGGACAAATCCTACTGCATGGGATGTTCTCCTAAACTCATGGATCTAGGTTTTCAGATGGTTAACTACCATCTAGAGAAGCATAGAGAGATCAAAATGACGGATATGAATCCTCATAAAATCATATACCGCAATAGCTATCCTCACTACTCATTTGATAAACTTCCGCTGCAAAGTGAGTTTGACAATAATCTAGTAGGATGGATGAATACCCTGAAGTTAGACTTCAGGAATTTGCCATGGAACACAAGGACCCTCATATCGTCCCTACTGACGTAGTTCTCAATTTCAACTCTCTCGTATGCATCAATAATTGGGTAGCTCATGTCCTATGGTTCCACAAAATCAACAAGCACTGCACAGGTTGTTCCGAGTCGAACGACAAAATAATGTTACAACGAATGCAGACTTTATTCAGATTCAACGCAGTTTACCATGATAAAGAATCTGGACGATTAAGGGAAGAATTTATTCCCAATGCGGAAGCACCACAGGACACAACTCGAGTTTCTTGGTTCCTTGGAGATCCTGCCATGGCACCACATGATGAAATCATGGATGCTTGGAAGAACAAGATCCAAGAAGACCATGAAAAGGTCATACATGAAAACCGTCTCCAACGAAAGATAGAGAAGAACCCTGTTCAACTCATCCCCCTTCCTAGAAAGGAAACTTGGAGACCTAATCCCGCTTCTGGCAGCAACAAAGGCAGAGCCACTTATCTCCAAGAAATGCTGGCACAAGATTGAAACCATACTAGGCACGATATTGAAGCAGCTCAGGAGACCAACATCAATCGAAGAGTACTTGATAGAAGACGCCATCCAAGAGCTTGGCATTCTAGAAGTTTCATTAATAGAACCGATAGTACTGATTCGGTACGACCTACCAACGGTCCTAGAACTCATCGATTGGAAGATGTCTTTCCAGAAGATACACCCTGGGGTTGGGACGACGACATCTACGACTTAGTCGACGAAGGCAACGGAGACTTGCCATACGACGGATATGCTGGCGCTTGGTATGATATCATCTCTCTTGAACAGTCTAACAGTCCTACAGATTCTTTACAATCTGTAGAATACTCAAATGTAATAATATGTAATAATATTAACATTTCGAGCACTGTTAAAACAGACAATAAGTTCATCTAATGGATAGTGGTGCAACCATTCACATTACGCCTCACTTTGATGATTTCGTTGCATATCAAGATTATGCCACGCCACATACCATGAAAGGCGTTGATAAAACTAAGAAAATTTCTATTCCTGGGGAAGGATCTGTCCTAATTCGGACAATGGTGAATGGTGAATCATGAATAACGAAATTATATCCAGTGGTGTATTATAAAGAATCTACAAATCAATTATTATCGATAGGCAAACTTTTAGACGATGGTTACGTGTTAACAAGTGATTCCACTTGTACGCATATCATTGATAAGAAGACGCAGAAAATAGCATTTCAGGGTAAACCCCTTGATAATGCTAACCCTGCTCTACACTTCCTTCCTTCCATTATATGGAATTCAACAAAGGAATGGGAAAGTGTCTTCTTAACCAAAACAGTAGACTATGACACATGGCATAATTGCATGGCTCACGCCGGCAAAGAAGTTATGCATCATTTAGAAACACACATGGAAGGTGTTAAAATTAGAGGCACATCCAAACTCACTACCTGTAAAGGTTGTGAAATGGGCAAACATGTATCCAAATCTTACCAACCTTCGGAAAGTCGTGCCAAGAATCTCTTAGAACTGATTCATTCAGACCTCCTTGAAATTCCTGTTCGATCTTATCATGGTTACCGTTGGGTAATCGACTTTCTTGATGATCATTCCTCTTATGCAGCACATGAACTTCTCAAATCTAAGGATGCTGCCTTCGCGGCATTTAAGAAGTTCAAAGCAAAAGCGGAAAAGAAGACAGGAAAACAAATAAAAACTATACATTTTGATCGAGGGGGAGAATTCTTAAACGGCGAATTCAAACATTTTCTGAATCTTGAAGGCATTGCGATTCAAAAATCTGCACCTCACATTCACCAACAAAATGGAAGAGCGGAGCGATTAAATCGTACCTTGACTGACAAAGAGGAAGCGCTACGTCATGCGGCTTCAATACCCGTCTCTTGGTGGGAATTTGCCTATAACATGGCAATCTTTGTCTATAATCGCACACCGATAAGTCGATTAAATTGGAAGGCTCCTGGAGAGATCTTCAGCGGAGAGCGGCCCAATATATCGTACTTCCGGGTGTTTGGTTGTGGTGCATATGTCTTCATACCGAAGAACAAGAGAAAGAATAAGCTCTCGCCAAAGCGAGAAGCTATGATCTTCATTGGTTATGATGTCGGATCAAAATCATATCTCTTTATGGATAAGAATAATGTGATACAAAGTAGTCCGGATGCTACCTTTGATGAACACTGGTTTCCAAAGTGTAAAGATAGTCGACCTTTTGTGCATTTGGAACCAGCTAAACCACAGAAAACTTCATCTAGTCCAAGGGATTCAAGCGATACCTCAGGTGACGAATTTTACGATGATTCTGATAATGGAAAACCACCCTCTCATCATCCCGATAAACCAGATCAGGAGGAACTTCCATCCCGAGGTCCTCCGGCTAGGCAACCGCGCGACAGCGCTGGTAGGCCTGGTCCGGTCCAACCTGGTCCACCTAACCCTCCAAACCGACCTGCAGGACCACCTGCAGCTGGGCAGCAAGATCCACCTCTTGCTGTGCAATGCGAGCATAGGGACATACATGCTCCCGCTCGTGGAATTCCTGCTCCTGGACATGATCAAATAGTACAGCAACCGCAAGACCAAGGTCATAGACGCCAAGGCGCTATTGATTGTAGTGCTGGTCATCGTGTTGTACCACCTCCTCCCGCACCTGTCGAACCTCAGGCTCCTCCTCCATGGCCTTTAAAGCCTGGTTGGGTCGAAGCTAGAGATGAAAGTGGTTGTTCTTATTGGTTTAACCAGAACAACCACAATAACTGGACATGCTTTCGTGTAAACGCCGAAGCTGATATGGTGACACAACAAGGGGGAGAAGAATTATATTTATCACTTCTTGACTTTGCATTGCCTGTTTCTGACACAGAAAAGGATTGGAACTTCAGAGATATTCTAAAGCTTCCACCCACTGAAAGGGAACAATGGTTAAAGGCATGCAAAGAGGAACTTGATGCGTTGAAGAAAAGGAACATTTATGAATTAGTCACGTTACCAAAAGGAAGAAAAGCAATCAGAAATCGTTGGGTATTCAATACCAAAACAGATCTACGCAAACACGCTAGATTGGTAGTGAAAGGATTTTCTGAAATACAAGGAATAGATTACCACGAATTGTTCTCTCCAGTCGTAAGATACGATACAGTTTGTATCTTGTTAGCCTTAGCAGCGATCGAGGATTGGGAACTCGAGTCACTGGACGTCAAGACTGCCTTTTTATATGGCAAACTTGATAAGGAGATTTATATGGAACAACCTGAAGGATTCGTGAAAGAAGTAGGAAAAGTTTGGCGATTACTCCACACCTTATACGGTCTCAAACAAGCAAGCCTAGAATGGTGGAAAGAATGCCGAGCCTCTATGATAGAGTTGGGCTTTGTAAACTGCTTGTCAGACACAGGAGTTTTTATCTTCAGGAATAAATGAGGATATGTGATCGTAATCATATATGTAGATGATGCGATCTTTATGGGACCAAACAAGAAGCTTCTCTTGGAAAAGAAGCAAGAGTTCATGGCAAAATGGGAATGCCAAGATCTCAGGGAATGTAAAGAATTTCTGGGAATGGTCATTACGAGAGATAGGTTAAGAAGAATCCTCACTCTCGATCAAAGAGAATACCAGAAGAAAATTCTCAAACGTTTTAACATGGAAAATGCAAATATTACACAAACTCCATTACCCGCTGGGTATAAACCAACAGTTAACACTGAACCTGTTGATGAAATACTCAAGAAGCAATATCAGTCGATAATTGGTTCTCTCCTATATCTTACACTTGGTACAAGACCAGACATTGCGTATGCAGTAATAAAACTGTCGCAATATTCAGTCAATCCATCAAAGCTGCACCTCAATGCTGCTAAGCATGTGATGAAATACTTGGCTGGTACTGCCAACTATAAACTCGTATTCAATGGACGATCAGAAGCATCGGCTCCGGTAGCCTTTACGGATTCTGATTGGGCATCAGACGAAGATAATAGAAGATCACAGACTGGTTACTTCATTAAGATAGCCAATGCAGTTGTTGTCTGGAATTCCCACAAGCAGACTACTATAGCGCTATCATCCACTGAAGCCGAATATATGGCTTTAAGTGATTGTTGTAGACAGGTCACTTGGGTTCAAAACCTGTTTAACGAACTTGGAGTTAAGTTCGTTAAATACACAACACCAATAGTTGGTGACAATCAAGGCTCCTTATTCATAGCCTCGAATCCAGTCGCTGACAAACGAACCAAGCACATAGACATACGATTTCACTTCATATGCGAGCAAGTAGAAGAGAAACGGGTCAAAATGTTGCATGTATTGACTAAAGATCAAATCGCTGATATACTCACGAAAAATCTTGGTCGTGTACAGTTCGATTATCTCAAAAGGAAACTAGGTATTACCTTTCACTAAGACACTGGTCAGGTTCGCCACCTCAAGATAGGTTGGACAGAAAGTTCACTGCCAGACACTCAGTGAGGGGGAGTGTTGAGAGTGTTCGAGTCACGACACTGTGTCACTCACGTGTCTGACATAAACACTGACATTATACCGGAATACACGCTATCAACCAATAGGAAAGATACGGAGGATTACATATACTCCTAAGTTATTCCGTCCAATAGCATATGTCCCTTTGGGAACTTGCTTACTGTCTGCAGTCATTGCTGACTGATGTAGTAGATAAGAGGTAGCCCTGTGGGCTGAATTATACACGCACGGACCATCGTAGTTGGTATATAAGCTGTGTATTAGTACTAGAGATAATTCGAGTACTTAGTTACTTTGCTCTTAGCCTCGCCTTATACGCAAGTCTATACGCGCCATCCTAACAGGATGTAAGTAGCTGTTTACCCAGTTACTGACCAGCGCCACCAGTGCGCATCATGGTATGCCTGCTAGAGTGTTACCCCTACACTTTCATCATCCCTCCAGCAGAAAAACAAGTAAGTATCTTTTAATTCACTATGTACTAATGGCAAAAATGTCT
>QLOY01005343.1:0-31308 GCA_003313965.1 Megacollybia marginata
ATATCATGAAGCTGTTCTACCTTGATCATCGGCATACTCTCTGGGCTCGGTGTTCAATATTTAGAAGCAAGTGTATTGTTTTTCTGCACCCTAAAGGCACACCATGCGGAACCCGACTCCCTGTCATCTGTTTGGCTTAGGAGTCGCGCATCCCTGGATTTATGATGTGGTATCGTTAGGTCGATATCGCGTTCACTAGTAGTGGTGATTGTGAGTTGTTTTCTTGTCCACAGAAGCCTCTTGTTCGATCCTTGCACCCACAGTTCTAATACTTCTTTACACCTCTACGCGCTCTCGCTTGCAGTCGACTGGGTCACTACACTCTTGAAAAAAAAACAGCTACCGCAATCCCGATCCGCCCTGCCCCCTGGTCATTACCATTGACATGGGGTGCTTATCATACAGTCTGAAGGCTCTGCAATGACTCCGAAACATGTTTTGTCTCCATTCCCTGCGGGTAATCCACGCATAACAACCAGTCTCACATTTCGTTCCCGCAATTAGGAACCCCTTCGCGATCTTGGTACCTTTATCTACCATGAAGATATGAGGTTGTATTGCTCAACTGGTATAACGTAATGAGGGTGTGTTGTCAGTATTTTGCCCTCGAAGGCTGTCGTTCGATTCCCACCTTTGACAGGTCTATCAGACAACGCCCTACTTGTAATCTAATGTTCCAATTATGTTGTGTATGGTTTACTTGATACAAAGGATATATCTCAGCTTAATTTTTTCTTGCTGCACATTCGGTATCTGTCAATTGCAATCAGCTGGTACATCCTACTTGAGACTGTTGTGCATCATTTCAACTCACAAGCTTGTCGTTCGATCCCTATGTACATATATTCACTCATTGCTATCCGAGCCTAAAGAATCTGGATGTCTTGTACGGAGTCGACCACTGTGAAACTCTTCCGTATCCATTTCTATTTTGAATACCTCGATGGATTTACTCAACGAAGGATATGGTGCAGTCAGTTATAAGCATTAGGGAGAAACCTACTGCATCACGAATTTAAACGGGTTGATCGCGCGACGGTAGCCTTCTGGAGTGACGTAGTCTATGATGCACGTGGTTTACCCTAAAAAGGGATGTGGCATTTGCGTTTCGAAATGTCTATACTCTAAAAAGTGGTCGTGGTTCTGTATACTTCTTTCTACTGCTCATAACCCAACTCTTCAAGGCCACCAAGGTCCTCTCCCTCTTCCTCGTCAACGCTGCGTTGTTTCGAAGTCTGCCCAACATTCGAAAGCACAAAGAATGTTGTCTCGGACAAGATAACCGTAGGACTGGAAGCAGAGATAGCACGGAGGATGTAACGGTTGTCAGGTAAGCCCGCGGGGAACTTGACGACAAAGTAGCCTTGGACCATGTGCACTGCGGGTGCCAATACGAGGTCAGAGCCCGAGTCTAGGTTGTGCAGAATGATTCTAATCAAAGATCTGACGAGATTCAATTTCAATGATAGGGTTTTGGAGATGTACTTACGGATCGGTCGCTTCAGTTATCCAGGTGATACGCACGACGTCAGGAACTGGACTAGGCGGATCGTGCAGGAACAGGGCGGTTGCGAAGGGAGCAACAGCGAGGGCGAGGAGAGCGATGCTGAACAACTCGACTCTCACATTCCCTTCAAATCAGACCCTAATTCCATCATCGCTGATTCTACATGTAGTACAGAATTTTTTTTTCAAGTTTGACATAATGCCAGTTCCATATACGAATTTGCCAACCCGCTGAAGCAACACCCATAATTTGTTTGACTTCAAAGGCCTTGGTGTATCGCTCGCGTACGTACCAGTTGTACAGTATCATGCAGCTCAGGCAGTCGCAAATATTTTACTACGAGTATGTAGGTAGCGAGTTCGAATGCGCGTTGGTAATGCGGATATTGCGACTATCGTGTTGTATAGCTCAGCTCGTACAGCATCTACGGTATCGTTTTTTTTTCTTGGGTTTCACCATTCCATCGAGTAGCTAAATTAACCGCATGATACTGCATAATGCAAGTAGTAGAGTATCTGTATGCCTCAACTTGTACCGCACTGTAGACAGTTCCGAACCAGATTTTGATCTCTCTACTCCGTACGGTGTTTCTGTGAGCTATCGATTCTGTTGTTTTAAAGTACAACACACGTAAGTACTGGCAAAATACCCTAAGTATGAGTCGAACTATGAAAGACAGACACTTACTTGATTTCTATTAGGCCATCCAACTGAGGGACTACATTAGGATTACTTCGTCTTCGATTAATTAGATCATGTATATTTCCATGCGGTGCAGTGCAAGCAGTATAGAATCATCCGTCATTGTATGAAAGAGCAAGTTCGATCTGCCTACCTTTGCATTGTAATCGGTTTCAAAGGCCTTGAAAGCTTGAACGTTCAACACTAAAGTACTCGTCATTGTTTGCTTTCTTCGTGTCGAGGAGACACAGGGGACAAACAATATACATTGACTTCTAACAATACCGAGTCACTCGTCGGCACCACAATACCTCAGTACGGGAGAGGCTTGTTTGTCTCCACCCAGAGCTTCTTTCCTTCCTCGTTTCCAACGGCATAAGGAGGTATGATACCACAGATCCTCCAGAAGAAGGGCTATAGATTTCTTTAGGAACAATAACTCGACTTAGTTGCTACTCACATCTTCTTCAGCTCCCTGGACCTCCCAAGTGACTCCGCGATCTTGTACGTATGGTTTGATAACACCCTCGTAAAGTTCTGTGAGCCCTATCTTTCCCTCATTACTGTCAGTTCCGATCAGTTAGTTATTATGTCATCAAGTTCGCAGCTCACGTAGCATAATGCTGAGCTACATGAGAGAAACGAATTTGGATGTGATTGTCCGTCGCTTCTCCGCCCACAAAGCGGTCAGTCTTGTCCAGTTCGAAGAATTGCACTTCAACGAGCAGCTTGGCGATGGGTCGTGCGATGAGGCGATGGTACATGTCTGTGATGGCTGCTGCAATATTTGCTTTGTCTTCGGCAGTGTAGAAACCTCGAGGAATGTACCACTGGTGTAAAGGCATCTCGGATCTTGAAAGCTGCTTGCATCTGCCTTGTCTTGCTAACGCTTTATAGATACCAAGTACCCGGGATAGTTGTTTGCCAAGCATTCACACCTCAGGTTAGCTATCGGCGACACCCCGAAAAGCTTACACACATTCGGTTTCTCGTTCATTACGAGCCACAGTCAATAACCATTCACTCACAAGACCAAAATGCAACGTGAGTCGATTGGCTTGTAGCTTTGATTGTAGCTTTGATGTAAGTATCGGGATAATGAGCGCTGAAGTAAGCGCTGAGACTGTCACATCTCGCATGGCATTCCACATGGCGGGAAACAGCGGCAGTTCTGAGCCCTGTTCTCGGTCTCTTGTATCATGCCGGTCGAATGATTAAATGATAACCTCCGACGGCACATCCATCTTACTTGATGCAGCGACACGTTTGCAAGCTTGTAAATCTTGCGCTATCGAAGGGGATCGGTCCGAGAGTATTTGCCTCCGTTTGGCCTCATCCGCTTTTTTCGCTCACCTAGCATTGTCAGCAGGCCGGGGACTCATAAAACGCGAACGGATTCATACTTGAAATGGATCATTGCTTCGGGCCACTGTAGGATGATGCTGTTAAAATCAACATGCTATGACAGTGATCAAAATGGCTTAACTTAACTCCCTACATCACGCGATTCCTTAGGCTTCTTGCTATTGAAAAGCTTGCAAATAAAGATAGTGATCAAGTCTCGACTCTTGCTCGACTCTCAAGCTTAGCAATAAACGATCTTTATCACATAGATGCTCGAGCTTATCAATGAATGATATTTATCAAATCTTCGTCTACGCTCAATGACAGAATGTGATTTAATATTCGACTCATGATCTGCCATCGATCTGAACCTTGTCACTGGTGCTGGACTGCTCATCGAAAATAGACTGTTTGATCCAAACAAACAAAAACAAACATTTCTGTGAAGCGCTCCACAAGAACGAAACGTCGTCGAGCGGTATATGGAGACATCGACTATTAGGATAGCTGCATTGACTACCGGGTAGGTCTCTGCCTTGTTTTTCACTCCGGTTGTTCACGCTGTAGCAATCGTTTCTGGCAGGAGCCCCAGCTACTAGCAACCAATCGTGGTGCGAACCAACGTGTCGGTGGTTTAGTACACGCTGTCCTTGATCATCTAGAATTTCCTACAGTCAAGTGTCTCCTTTGCGTGTGTCGTGGTAAGCGTCGTCGTTTCACCCTTATACCGCACAATTGTGTATTGCTTCCGAGCTTCTCTCGCCAATACCACTCAACTTGAATATTCAATCGTTGTGTACCCGTCCCTGATGTGAGCCCCCTTGGTAGGCTTTGTTTCTTCGTTGTTGAGGGACTACTCATCTTGTTGTTGGGCGAACAACCAAACGTGCAACCCCTTTCGTTACGTCGATGATGTATCCACTGTTCTGGCCGGGACCTTAACGAAATTTGTGCATCAACTTTAACAACTTTGACTTCTTTTACAATAATTCAAGTTCAGTAAGGGAGAGCCTTGTTTGTCGTCAACCAGAGCTTCTTTCCTTCCTCGCTTCCAACGGTATAAGGAGGTATGATACCACAGATCCTCCAGAAGTAGGGCTATAAAACTCGTCAGGAACCATAGTGACCTCAACATAGAATCTCTTGCTACTCACGTCTTCTTCAGCTCCTTGGACCTCCCAAGTGACTCCGCGATCTTGGGTGTACGGTTTGATAAGACTCTCGAAACGCTCTGTGAAATCTATCTTTCTCTCATTCCTGTCAGGTCCGATCAGTTATTATTATCATCAAGCTAGGTTGCAGCTCACGAAGAGAAATGCCCTGCCACATGAGAGATACGAATTTGGATCTGGTTGTCGGTCGCTTCACCGCTAACGAAGCGGTCAGTCTTGTCCAGTTCAAAGAACTGCACTTCGACAAGCAGCTTGGCAATGGGCATGCTGTGATACATGTCTGTGATGGCCGCAGCAATTTTTGCTTTGTCTTTGGCAGTGTAGAAACCTCGAGGAGTATACCACTGTTGTAAAGGCATCTTGGGCTTTGAACTTGTAAGCTGCAACCGCTTTATAGATCCCATGTAAGCGGGAAAACTTGTCAAGGATTTCACCCCTCCCGTTGCTATCGGTGACAGCCCGAAAGCTTACACATTGGCTTTGTCGTTCATTCGGAGTCCTCGCCACCGATGCCATATGACCATTGCGTGCTAAGTGGCAATGGAAATGTAGCATCTTGATGGAAGACACTAGAGATGTTCCAACATCACATCTCACATGGTCGGGACCCAGAAGTGGTAGGATCCCTGATAGTCTGCATAGGCTATAGCATGCTCAGACAAGTAGATTTGTGTGAAACGCACAAAGATGATGTCGAAAGCGTGGGAACAATGTTTCATTCGGGCATCAAAAATCCGACATCACTACCCTGTTGGGGTTATCCGGGATCCGAGTCCTATTCATGCTCGGTCTTGATTTTTAATGCCGGTTGGATGTTTAAATTACCAACGTTTCTTGCGAGATTCGTACTCCCCATTTTGATTCTAAATCTCACTAACCCGGTTAGGTTGCTGTTTATTGCCGGTGTTTGCAAACCAGTTTGTTTCTAGGCAAGTTAGTGTGGGTCAACAGAGATGCTGGGTTACCTTTGACAACAGCCGCCCATTAATCTTTATACGTGTTGATGAGGTTCTTCATTGTGGTTTCGAGTGAATCGCATATTCCGAGTTCGTCATCTAGGATGACCTTTACAAGTAAAACAAAATGACTCTGTACCACTAGAAGTTGAACACATCAACTTGGAGTCCATTGAACTGCATGACAAAACCCGATTCCTGACAATCACTGTCCGACTGACCTTCAAATTATCTAACAAGCTGTGTAAAAGTGACCCAAGAGGTGTAGGAAATACAACGCGATACAGATCAAATACCCATGTGAATGAATGGGACCCACGAAAAGAATGATAATGGTGTTCCTCCCCTCTTTTTCTCCCAATCCTCACAAACTTTCCTAACAGCAAAATGCAATGCCTCCGCGGCACGAGTAGGATCAGCACCAAACTCCTTCAATAAGCGCCTGTAAGTCTCATCAGCGACTTCGGGTGCGATACTGTCATTGATCGTCCACAACGTTGCAATAACCCCGCGATATCCGGCTAGGAGCATCCCAGCTGCTAGATGAATTGCTTCTTCCTCGAGCTTCTTGTCGCCTGTAGCCGTCTCACAAGCAGAAAGAAATGCTAGCTCTGCATTATCAAGGCGAAGTTCGATGATCTCGGATAACTCCAGCTTCGTGTTATTAGCCAGAGATAAATAACTCTTGCTCGCATTCCAAGGATCTTGTGAGCCGTGACAGGCAAAATGAGCCCAACTAGATGCCTTCAAAGCTTCGGTTACATTGTGCCGGGTCGCTTGGGACTCGAGGAGAGGTATGACTTCTAGCTCACTTGAATGTTTCGAAATGAGTTCAACTTCTTTTGCTGTGCCTGGGAGGTGAGACTCGCTTGGAAGAGCCACAATAAGTAGTTTGGTAGACTCTGATGGTTTGGTGTGCGGTTTATTCAGAAGGGAAGTGAGTGTTGGCGTGTAGGATGAAACGACAAAGTCAGACAGCTTCGGACCTCCTGGATAAACTCCAGCCGCATGGATGGGAAGGAACAAAAGGGCGCCAGTAGGACACCACCATAAGCGCTGAATTTTGGATGTAACCTCCATCGGGCGCTACAAACGAGAATTCATATGATATAAATAGAACAACTTGGATTCTAACCGTGATCGAAAGTGCCTCCAGCACCGGCTGTGTGACAAACTTCCAAAGCTTTCCAAGTGTGTATGCCATCCCATCTTCACGCCCAAGTATTACACCATTGTCTGGCATCCGGACTGCTTTCAAGCGTGTGCTAGCGTCCGGGATGGTTAAAGTACCATCCGAAATTAAACTATCCAGACCCTTATGCCACTCCAATATATCCGTAATTGTGAGATCTGGCAATGGAACGTGTAGGACACTATTCAGGCCTGGTCTCAAGATAAGAGCGTCACATCGGCTCTCGCCAACGTTCAGCATGACTATCGGTCCTTCGTGAGCAGCCGAAACAAGTTGAGAAAGCTTTTTGGGGAGTAGAAATCTCTCAAAACCGGGTACCTTTCGAATTTCCTCAACTAGCTTTTGACGTTCGTAGGCGAGACTATGGTAGTCAATTGGCTGCTCGGGGTCAAGAACTTTGTGCGATGCAGAACCTTCCAATCGAGATGAAAGAGACTGAAGGCGGTCTGCCAGTTCAGGCCTGACTTCGCGTAGATCATCAACTGGGGAACGTAACTCAAGGAGCTGACTCCAAACAACAGATCGCCCCTGCTCAAGCCATTCCACAGCAGTACCATAGTGTTGACTCTTGATCGCCGCCGCGGCAGCACCACGTGCAACACTTCCTACTTGTGTGACTTGATGATGCCTGTCATGAACTGTGGACCCGAGCGCTGCAAGTTGTGGGACCAGATCCATTGCTACAGTACATGCCTCCATGTGGTTTTCCAGATCATCAGTCGCATGCTGTACCAGATAAGCTGCTGCCTGGAATTTTGGCTGGGGACGACCGATGATGGCATGTGCAGCCAATGAATAGTGCAAAATAGCAGCATCACGATCTTGCCGACTTCCATACACCTCAAAACGATTCTGAAAGGAGTTTCCCAGGTTAACGAGGCGTTCTGTTTTGGTGATATCCCCATCTGGAGTGAGACAAATTGCATCTTGTAGGAGTTGAACGGACCTATCAATGTCAGAAAGGGATCTGACATGCTGAAAACGATTCATGAGAGCACATCCAAGATTGCTGAGACATCCGGACTTGTGAGAATGTCCATTTGGCATCAGTTCTGTAGCATATTCGAATGCTTCGATTGCGCTGTCCAGGTCGGCCAGATCCCTTAGGTAATCAAAGCGTACTCGAAGTGAGATTGCCAGATTGATGTGATCTAAAGCACTGGCAGACTGATCAGCTCGAATGAGTAGGGCTTCCTGTATCACCTGGATAGACCCCTCGAGGTAAGCAATATCTCCGACCCGAAGGAAGTGGTTTCGAAGTAAGCTTCCAAGAGTTTGAAGGTGACGAGGCCTATCCGGATGTCCGTTTGGGGTGGTATTGAGAGCTTCTCCAATGACTTGGATAGATCTATTTAGGTTGTCAAGATCGCCGAGTAACTCAAATGAGCGCTTGAGTGAGCCTGCGAGACTATTAAGCAGTCGAGGCCGGTTAGGATGCAGTTTTGGGGTGATAAGGAGGGCATCCTCAAGGACTCTTATTGAGCTAGTAAGGTCACCGAGATCACCGAGCCTGTCAAAGCGATTCCGGAGTGAAAGCGCAAGATTGTTGAGGCTTCCTGGCTTTCCGAAATTTTCGTTTGGTGTGAGATGGATGGCCTCATCAACCACTTGAATAGACTTGTTTAGGTCATCGATATTACCCTCTCGTTCAAAGCGGTGCCTGAGTGACATTCCAAGATTATGGAGACATGATGTCCTCTTAGGATCATCCAGTGGGGTCAAGCGTACAGAATCTTCAAATGCTTGAATGGCCATCTCCAGGTCAGCTGGCTCATCCAGCTTTTCAAAGCGCATTAGAAAACATATACCCAGATCATCCCTAGCAGTGAGTCGGGAATTCTCACCCGCTTCTCGAAAAGCGTCCTTGAGAATCACGAGGCCATGATTCAAATCAGCAACCGTCGGTGACCATGGCTCATGTTGCTTGGCACAAGCTTTTCCGAGAAGGTCCAAGAGCGAAGCCTTGTCCTCGCCATGATGTGGCACAAGGAGAAGCCGCTCATGCATGACAGAAATCTCGAGTTTGTCAACTTGCTCTCCCAGCTGCGAAGAATGATACATCTGCTCGATACGTGCCTTGGTATCTTCGTATGTCCAGGAGACTATAAATTTGGGTTGAATCCCGTTCATAAATGCTAATACAACGCACGTTGTTGGTAGTGGTAGTCATGAACAAGTGGTTGCGAGTCATTGACAATGTCGAGGCCGAACTTGGTAGTACGAGCGGATGGTGACATTGTTGAACAGATTGCAGTGATCAGTAGCGTAGGACCGTCGGGGTTTACGTTTATGAGTGGAGAAGACACTCCTGGAGTGAGCGACTTGTCATCAGAGTCTTTGAGAAAAAAAACGAGTAGCACCTTCTCCTTGTTTCAGCTTTTCAATGACTTCAGCTCGTTCAATGTGCACTTTACCGAGCACACGCATCACATTTGAAGGGTCTTCACGTAGTATTGCAATGTGGAAGCAACAAGCACTTTGGGGGCTTTATATAATAAGCTGAAAATGAGCCGGAAAGATATAGTGCGCACCTACATTTTACACTCGACCTTCCAATCAAAAGATTTGTTAATGTCATCCGCGCTGTCCACAGAGAGAGTCTGAGTTTGTGCGTATATGGCCCTGCTGATGATTATCTGCGCCAACAGTTTAGAGGAATCCGGAAGATCCTGGTGAGGACCGTCGGTGATTGACACAACAATGTCTGGCGCTAGTCAGATGTATTTCTGAGGAGCATTTCAAAGAAGTACCATCAATTCTGATCCCGGACTCGGAGGACAAGTGGCTAGACTGCTCATAGAAGCAGGGAGGCATAGCGTCGCAGTGGAGAAAAGCAATCAGGAACGACCTGAGTAATATTCTGGGGCTATGTACTAGCTAGCCTTGGCCGACGGCGTACTGAATGACAAACGTCTAGACCCTTGAAAATTCCGAGTCCCACGTCACCGAGATCAAAAATGTACTAGTAGCTGTCCACGCTCAGCGCTCAACCATGGTCCGATCGGGTTGTCTTGGCAGTGATCCATATAGTCTTGGAAAAGACCAAAAGGAAAAGATGGTAGTGTAAAATGGTCGGGGATTGTGACCGTGTAGCTGCGAGAAATCTTATATATTAAGGGATAAGCCAACTCTGTCAACTGAGTATGTAATTTCAAACTCCGAAGCAATCCGAGATGATTCCGAAACACGGCAATGGCTGCCTAAGACACAGCGATATACGGCAGCAAAATGGCACAAAGGAACGGGACGGGGACCAGACGAGCTGCAAGCTCGTAAGTACTAATAAGCGACGGCGTGTGCATGTGAAATGCTGATTCAGACTCTGCTACTAGTACAAATATATTAATAGGGACTCGAAGTCGTAGTGTTTCTTATCAGGGTCACGCTTCTTTACTGATATCCCGTATTACATCAGGAAAAAGGTGCTTCCCTAATTAATGCTGTACTAGCTTCGCCATATCAGGAAGAATTCTACTAAGGTCACTAAGGCTAGGCATTTAGATTTATTAGTGGGAACTTACTAGTCCATTCTTCCAATTCCTCTAATATTGGGAAAGTAGATAGATAATAATAATTCCAATCCCACTTGTCTCAGTTGAAGGCCATATCTCCTACACCATGACATTAATTCTTAACCTATAAGCATGTCTAGAAGCTGGTAATCTATATGACAGGGATCTGTATTACTACCAGAACTACTGATACATTAGAAGTACATCAGAAACTGACTAACCAAGAATGATGGAGCCAGATTGAGGACATTGTCACTTTAAGCTGTCCACTCTGGAGGCACAGAATAACCCCATTCTGGATACAAGTGAACACTTTGCTGGATAAGAGACACTGAAACAGTGGTCCATCAACTGCAGAGTCTCATTACATCCGATACAGCTTGTGATGAGGCTCTGGATGTCAAGAAAACTTTGTGAACCACTCCACATATGCAAGATATTTTGGAACTTCAATGTTACATGGTATCAAAGAGTCTCAATCAAGCTGTGACAGGGTTGTTGACAGGGAGAAGATAACCTGAGTTCAACCAATCTGGAGACCTGCTCAAGTTGATACAGTGTGACAATCCAATATAATCACACATATCATCAATGGGAGAGTTTTGATCTACTTCATCAATCTCTCATCTAGATCAATACAATGTCAAAGCAGCCTGTTGAATAATGTCCCTGCTTACCAACTCATTCATCAGGAAAAATTGTTGGACTTTGGGTGTGTCCCAGGACAACGTCTGATTTCAGAGGTTGTCCTGGAGTGTGCTGAAGCATGCTGAAGTGTGCTGAGGCATCCTGAAAGCTACCCAGGAATGCCACAGGACACTTCGGGACACCTCATGGCACTCCAGGACAACCTCTGAAATCGGATGTTGTCCTGGGACACACCCAAAGTCCAACAATTTTTCCTGATGTTTAGGATGAGCATGAATAGTATCAAGAGTCTTGGAGCCATGCAGATCAGTGTGGAGAAACCAAATTTTGTGATAAATTGAGACCAATTGTAAAGGGAGAGTGATTGAATGTAGCTTTTCCTCAAAGTATGCAGTAGTCAGATTTGGATAAGAAAATGTGCAATGAATTGAATGAGAGTAGCACCATATACTTCACTGAGTTTGGTGAAGGAGCACAAGATTTAGTCCACTGTAGCCATAACAATAGACTCAGCTGCATGACAAAATTAGGTTGTTACTCTACAGGCAAGGATAATACAACATTTATTATTTTATATGGATCTGGCCAATGGAGGAAAGATTATTATTTGGTCTACTAGGATAGACTTGGCTGAGTAGTGTGGGATTATTATTTTGCTCCATCACTGTAGGATCAGCTGATGGTCCTTATGCTTTACTATCCTCCATTGCTATGGATCTGGCTGACCTGCCAGGCTTTATTATTTCTGTCCATAGATGTCAAATCAGTCAGGTGACAACAACTTGCTTCAGCACCTTGATGAAAGGGAACCTCACTGTGCGAGACAGAAAAGGCAAGCCAACTATGCTACCAAGAATGAACTACCTAAGCAAAGGAGGTGAGGTAACTAAACCACAACCAACAACCTAACACTCAAAGTAGTACTCCCTAAGTACCACCCTGACACTCCCTCTAAGTAACAGAGATGTTTATCCCCTTGTAAGTACATGAGTGGTATAACGATTAGAAAGTCACTGGGTTAGAGCAGACTCCAATCAAATGGGCTTCAGAATGACTTAGAAAAACTAGACATTCTGCAGGAGACCGTCAGGTAAGTCCTAAACATTGTGGGTGAGACTTCAATTTAGAAGATCTCTAAGATCACTATGTGAGACAATGCAGGAGGGTGTTTGTAAGAACTTTGTTAGGAAATACTCAGGTGCCAGTGTACTAGACAGTGGACTTTGGTGCACTTAGGAGATTACTCCTTAGGGCTGGTGGCGATGAGTGCAGCAGAACTGTTTTGGCCCTTAGGTGGTACTAAGTTTGGCGGTGATGAGTGTGGCCTTGAGGATACAAGAGAGGGAGAGGTACTAAGTCAGTGACTTGCACACAAGTTTACTTCAGTGACTAACGGAACATTTCTGGTCCTTAGGCAGTACTAGGTTCACCTAAGCTTCAAGTTGATGATGTCCTGAGCAATTAAGCTGGGAACACTCCACGATGCAAATGTTCCCTAAACGGTACTAGTTAGGCTTAGATGCAGCAATTTATTGTACAGTTAGATGCTATGTAGTCTAGTGGTTCAAAATGCAAGGTAGTATTAGTACCTGTGAAATACATGCTGTTCTGTCTTTGTCTGTATTCTGGTTTCTTTCCTTCATTTCCTCCCAGTTTATATTCCCTGAACCTTCCAGATCTTTCCAAAACACCTGACTTGTATGTGTATGTACTATCCTGATTCCTCATCCTTTTACTGCTATAGGAGTGCTGTGCCATAGATATGTGTCAAACTGGTTGAAAAATCTCAGCATGACATGTCGATCCTACTTCGAAGTGACAGAGGAGCACTGCCAATGTCATATTTGTGTACCTAAGACAACTTGGTTAGTAGGCAGTCTTATTGTGCTCCTCCTGAATGAGACCCATTTCTTAGATGGTCCCATGGCGCTCTCCTAGAAAGTCCCCAAGCAGTGGTTTCTCCTGTCAGGACTCTCTTAAACTCTTCTCACATAAGGTGACATTACACTGTCGGCATACTACCTGATCAGTCGTTCCCTAAGCAAACTCACTGTCCTAAGACATCTCCAATCTCGCTCTAAAAATATGACTTCAACACCAGAGGCTGGCTAACTCTGTTCTTAAGACTTTCGATATGATGTATATTGCAGTCAAGGTAATGGTGAGTGAATTAGATACAATTGACTGAGCCCTAAGCCCAAGTCAATTTGTCTTAAGGTAGCAGAAGGTAGGTTCACACACCCTTATGTCAGCACCAGGTAACGTCAGGTGCCATTTCAATTCTTGGTTTTCAAAAAACAAAAAGGTTTCTACAGGTATTCTACTTTTTTTTGTACTCTTTAAGCACTGTAGCCATGATGTCAGGTGGTAAACATTGATGGCCACAGTATTTTTGGGAAGCCCAGGCAGCTTGGGCTGGAGAAAGGCTGTAATAGTATGCTGACATAAACTGAGTAGCATGGTTGGTGTAGCTAAGTATGTTACTGTGAGTCAAGGTATTGAATAAAAAGGACACATACCGCTGAATCTGATCTATCAAGACATTCAATCACTCTTTTCTCCATTTCAGTGATGTTGGATGGACATGGTAGTAAGCTTCAGTACTGGTATTTTGAGGCACCCCAGTACTGTTCAATGAAATTGAGTTAGCAATGATATTTGGGATAGAAGTCACAAATGTGACCATGACTCTCAATGAGTTCCTGAAGTGCTGACTTCTGCTGTACAAAGTCAGGCTGATGGAAAAGAAGCTGCCGGCAGCAGCAATTTGTCTTTCCAGGTTCACACTTGAAACCTTGACATTGTGCAAGCAATCCACCATCTGGCCAAAGTCCACATTCATGAACGATTGTCTCCATACCCTTGAAATAACCAGGATGGGTGGGATGACTGTCTGGAAAATAGAGGTTTTGGACACCACCATCAGGAAGAATGGTGGAACGCATGTGCAGACTGTCCTTATGATGTGTCCATCCATCAGATGGTTGCTGAGGCATTTTTTGCGCTAATAGGCCATCAGTCAGTCGCTTCTGATGGCTTGGAGCATTGTCAAAAAGGAAAAGGCCAGTTGCAAACCCATTTGTATGACCTTCAAAGATGTCAATTGCACAATCAACTTGTTGGAGTAAGTCTGCATTGTCAAAATATCCATCCCTATTTTTTCCAGCCTTGAATTTGACTCGAGCCTCTCTGTAGATGCAGTGTAAGTTCTGTTCAATAAATTGGAGGGTTGAAACTTACTCTTTCCCATCCTTACTGACTAAACGGCCCCATTCAACAGTGAGAAAGTCTGATATCATGATGGAAGCACCATCAGTTTTTGGCTGAGGTACGTGGTGGTCAACATGTTGCCTTCTGGCTGAGTTGTTGCAGTAGCAGGTTGACTCATTATGAGTGACAAGTATTAATTGGAACAGTCAGCCAGGTGGGACCAGAGTTCCTCCCTTAGGCAGCTTCTCCACCAGTGTCTCAGTACTGTCTTCATTCCATACCTTTTCCCATGTCACCATATGTGGTGCATAAATCTTCATCCACCTCTCAATAAATTGCTTACAATGTCCACCCTCTCATGACCATCAATATACAGGCCATTCTTCTGGGCTGAGTACCACCAGCTAAACTTCTTCAGCCACTCGCGTGCTGTTTGTTCTGTGATCGTCCGTTTTTCTATTTTTGCTGCTACCAGTTTTGTCTGTATTTCATCACTTGCCACAATGTCAACAACATCTTGGGCTTTGATGTAGTGGTCCCTGAACACATCTGCCAGCTGCATCTGTATAGCAAGGGAAATATCTTCATCTTCAAGAATGGTGGACTGAGTTCCACAGTATTTGTGTAATGGTAAGGATTGATGGCTCAGGTATTCATGCAGCCAGTCTCGAATAACCCTGGCAAATGAAGGTGAGGCACCCTGGCTGCAGGCAACAATTGCTGATGCCTGATGCCAGGTATAGGATAGCTCAGAGTCAAGGTATAAGTTTAGTGTTGCCATCATTGCTGTTATACGGCCACATATTACCACACCAGGCTTTGGGTCCTTGGATTTCACCTTCAGCTGAGCACATGCCCTCCATAGAGCTAGAAAGACATATCAACATCTGTGCAGTCGGGCTGGGATATCGGCAGGGAATCACATGGGTCTTGATTGTTAGAAAGTAATGCGACACTGGAACAGTGAGCAAGGAATTGCTGAATGGAGAAAAGTCCTTTCTGAGCTAGTTTTTCTGTGGCCTTTTTCAATGCCATTTAGTTGTGGCGGAGTTTTTGAGGTATGAGCCACGAAGCCTTTTCTCATAAAGTCTCTCACCTGCTAGTGCTGTGTTGTGTGCTTTCTGAAGGGTCTCAGCAAAGGCTTGCAATGCTGAGATTTCTTGAATCTGTGGTTCAGTTTCATCCCCAGGGTCTTGCTCCATCAAGTCAGGTATATCATCCTCATCCTCTACAATTGCCCTTCCTTCAACAGCTCCAACAAAATCCAGGAACTTGATATTTTCAAGTGGCAATTCAAGGTAAGATGATGGTGTTGGACTACTAGTATGGGAGAAATGTGGAGCCAGAGTTGGGATACCATCATCAGGTACCTCTTCTATGGTTACATGAGGGCTTTGGACACGTGTTTTACTGAGATTTTGCATTTGGGAACATGTTGCCTTAGTCTTGAGGCATTAGGAGTAGGCACGTGACATATTAGTCAACTTTCAAATCCCCCTCTTGTCAATTTTGAAAATGCTTGGTTTCACTCAATTTTCACTCAGAGATACTCAAAAAATAATCTTAATATAATGGCTACTCCTCCTGTTCAATGTGATTATTTTTTAAACTGGTCTCAGAGACCCTTGCCTTAGTACAGTACACACATCTCTGAGGAGATAAATAGATAAATAGATGATGTGATGGTGGAGAAGTTGTTGTATGTTTTGGCAGAATTGGCTTACATAAGGGTGTGTGATCCTACCTTCCACTACCTTAACTCTGGTTTGACTGTCTGCAGGAGCATTATACTCCATGATTGACGCCACTCTTATCATGGGGTACCCTCTAACCTACAGGCGAGTCTCTTAGAGGGTCTTCCTCTTGTCTAGGAGATGCCTGGAATTCACCTTAGGAGGTGTTTCAAAGGACTTTCAGCCTTTGCCATTCAGCAGTCTTATCATCAACTGCATCCAGATAGAGATAGACAAGCTGAGAGAGGCTATCAAAGAATGTATCTAGAATAGTTTGGTACTTACTGTAATGGAGAGCAGTGCTTGAGTGTTGTGAATATATGTAATCTGACTTACTGGACTTACCAAGAAACTGAGGGCAATACAGTAAAACATTAATAAGGAACCTCATAGTGGAGGCAGGCAGACTGCACTGCTGCTCCACTGGGAAATGGCCACCAAATAAGAATCCAACACACACCGATTACTTTGCAAACCACTTTGTCAACCATCATAGTCACAAATTACTTACTTAGTCAGCATTGCACAGCACCAGCTTGCTGCCTTGTGGGCTTCTCCTGTGCTGTCAGTAGCTTAGAAAGCATAAAAAGTCAAAAAAAAAACCTTGAGATTACTGATGTATAGTATACTGTTACTGTATACAGTTGGGCAACTACATCCCATAAAAGGCATATCAATGAGATCTAGGTGTCATTGATCACTTGTAAGGCGATGAGCAAAATGAGAGCTTATCAGGCCACTCAAAGACTCGGAGAAACTTATAATACCAAAACTAAAGAATACAGCGGATAGCTAAGGGTTTAAATACTAAATGGCTATCTGGCCGATGAGTAAGCGTGGATGGAGTAAAGAGATAACAAGGGAAAAAGATAAGCTATCTGTGTCGCATGTTCTGCGATAAGCTATCAGAAGTTAATTTAAAAGATAGTGGATAAGGGAAATGAAAGATAGCGTGATATGAAAGTGAAATGAAATAGGGTTCTGATAAGACACGCGAGATAAGGCATGTGATTTGGGAAATTCGTAACATTACCCCCCCTTTAAGATCATGGTCCCCATGATGGTGTTGTGAATTGGAACATCGGTTTGAAGGAATCAAGAATGGTTCGGTTGGACGTGATGATGATTCCTCGATTTGTAGATGTTGGTTTTGGCTTGTGAGGGTATTTTTTGTGGAAGTTATCCACCTCTTCTTCGGTATGTTGGACGTTTCTGCGAGGTTCCCAGGAGTTTTCTGCATCGGAAAAACCCTTCCATTTTACCAGGTATTCTATATATCGACCCTTTTTGCGACTGTCGACGATGGATTCGACTTCGAACTCTTCTTCTCCTTCGATTAAGTTGGGTGGCGGTGGTGGTTCATTAGGTTGAATGTTGAAGGAGGGTTTGGTGAAGGGTTTTAGTAACTTCTCGTTGAACACATCGTGTTTTCATCGCCAGGTGGGGTTCTGCGGTAGTTTGAGCCGATATGCTGCTTGTCCCACCTTTTCTGTGATTACGAAGGGTCCGTATCGTAAATGATCTAATTTCTTGGCAGGTTGTTGGGTTTTGATGTTCGTTCCTTCTAGCCATACTAGGTCTCCCAGTTGGTAATCTCGAGATTCAGAGCAGTGTTTATCAAATTGTTGTTTCATCGTGGCCTTTGCTAGAGCCAAAGCCGCTTCCGCTTCTTGTCTCGTGTTAGAAAGCCGTTTGACCCATTCTGTGGCTGAAGGTACTTGGTCTCTTTGTAATTCCGTGCTGGTGTAAGGATGATATCCATGGTCAATGAAGAAGGGTGATTGTTTCGTCATGGAATGAATTCGATTGTTATAGCTGAATTCCATGATGGCACACCACTCGCTCCAGTTGTCTTGTAGGTAGTTAACGAATAGGCGAAGATATGCTTCTACCTCTTGGTTTGCCCTTTCCGTTTGACCGTCTGTTTCTGGGTGGTAACCTGTGGATAAATGCCGTTTGATGCCAAGCTGTTTGCATATCTGATCCCATGCTTTGGCCACTGTTTGGGGCCCTCGATCTGATATTAAGACTTCTGGAAGACTGTGGTATCTGATTACCCTATCCCGTACGAGATTGGCGAATCCTTCTGCGCTAAGTTCCATATGTGTGGGTTCGACGTGTATGCGATGGCTGTAGGTGTCGGTGAAGACTTCAATTGCATTGAAGCCATTAGATTCAGGGAGGGGCCCTATCATGTCTGCTGTAACCTTGCGCCATGGTTGTTTAGGTATGTCGTGTGGATTAAGAGGGGTGTGTAAGGGTTGTTGATCAATTTTATCTTCTTGGCATTTGATACAACCATCAACGTATCAGCGAATCATCTTCTGCATCTGGGGCCACCAATAGTTTCGCTGAATAAGTTCCTGGGTTTTGTATCTCCCTGGATGTCCGGCTAGTGGGTTGTCATGGTGGTCTTGGATGATTTGTTCACGTAGTTTGTGGTTTTTTGGTATGTATATCCGATTGTCGTAAAGGATTAGCCCATCCGATTCTTTCCATTTCTTGTCTTTTCCTTCCAAAGCTTGTTTGGCTGAAGGATCTAATCTTCGTAATGGATCCTTTAGCTCTGGTAGGTATTCTGGTGGATCGTGAATCACGACTGCTTCTAGTGCTCTGAACGTCATAGGCGCTAGCATGACGACATTCTCGTTGTCCTTGTGTCCCATGTCGTGGTCTGGCCTCCTAGATAATAAATCTGCCCGTTGGTTCTGTTTGCCCGGTTTGTGATGTAATGTGTAGTCATAGTCTGCTAATTCTGTGACCCAGCGGGCTTGTCGTCAATTAAGTTTCTGTGGTTGTCGGAAATACTGTAAGTTTTGATGATCTGTCCAGATCTCAAAGGTTTGTCTGGCTCCTAGCACCAGGTGTCTCCATTCCGCCAAGGCTTCCATGATGGCGAGCATCTCTTTGTCATAGATCTCGTAGTTTCGTTCCATGGGTGAAAGCGCCTTGGAATGGAAGGCAACCGGGTGCCATTTGCCCTCTATCTGCTGTGAAATTACTGCACCGATTGCTCCTTCTGATGCATCCGCTTCTATTCTAAATTGTCCTTCATCTTCAGGTATGCGAAGGCAAGGTGCTGTCGTGATGGTTTCTTTTAGGGTGTCAAAGGCTATTTGTTGTTCCGTTTCCCATTTCCATGCATCGTTCCCGGTTAACTGTGTCATGGGTTTCGCGATTTTGCTGTAATCTTTGACAAATCTCCTGTAAAAATTGCAGAACCCCAGAAATTGTTGTAGCTCCTTTTTATTATTAGGAACTGGCCATCTCCGGATGCCGTTGACCTTGATGGGGTCCATCTCAACCCTGCCTTCTGAGACGATTAATCCCAAAAATTCTATCTGCTGTTTTTCGAATTCGCATTTTTCTGGCTTTAAATAAAGTTTGTTGGCACTGAGGACGGATAAGACCTGACGAACAAGTTTATGGTGTTTGTCTAGGTTGTTGGTGAAGATGAGTATGTCGTCGATGTAGATGAGAACCTTTCCAGTATTGATTAGGTCTCGTAAGAGTTCATTCATCATCGTTTGGAATGTGGCGGGTGAATTTGTGAGCCCGAAGAACATTACCAAAGGTTCGAATAGCCCTCTGTTGGTGAGGAATGCTGCCTTCCATTCATCCCCTTCTTTGATTCGTACGTTATTGTATCCCCACCATACATTGAGCTTTGTGAAATATTTGGCGCCTTTCAGCTTATTCACTAGCTCTTGGATAAGGGGAAGAGGATATCGGTTTTTGATGGTCATGTCATTGAGTTTCCGATAGTCCTGTACTGGTCTTAGTCTTCCATCTTTTTTCTTGATAAAGAAGAAGGGTGAAGCCATAGGAGATTTAGAGGGTTGAATACGTCCGGTGCGTAGATGCTCTTTGAGGAACGCATCGAGTTCTTTCTGTTTGTCTAGGTTGAGGGGGTACACTTTGCATCCTGTTGGTTCTGATCCTGGCTTTAACTCTATAGCGTGGTCCCAAGGCCGGTTTGGTGGTAGGGTATCGAATTCAGTTTTCTCAAAGACTTCTTCGAATCCTTTGTACTGTTCTGGGATTGGGTCTGTCTTCTTGTTTTTCTCGAATTCTTCTGCTAATGCATTGGCGATGGACTGATGAGCTCACATGAATGCTTTGTTCCTTCTCACATTGTGAGATGGCTTTGGGTATTTCATCCAGATCCTGTCTCCCTCTTCGACGTCTTCTGGTTCCAGTTCCGTGTACCCGCATGCAGAGGGGCATCTGGTGAAATGTACGGACCCAGTATCCCAGTTGACTTCTGGGTTGTGGAAGCTCAACCATTCGTGTCCTAGGAATACGTCTGATCGTCCCAGATTGGTGACTGCAAACTTTCAGATTTCCGAGTGTCCCTCTACGATCATCTTCATTTCCGCATAGTGTGTGATTTTTCCATTATTGTTTTCCGTGCCGTCTGTAGTGTATGCCGAAATTGGGTGTTCCCATTTGTGCAGGGACAACCCTTTTTCTTTCGCAAACCGTTGACTAATGCAGCTGCCCGTGCAGCCACTATTAAGAAGCGCTTGTGTTTGGTACTTGGTTCCCTTTTCTAGATCCTGGAGTTCTATTTGAATATTCAACTCCCGATCCGTCTTTACAGTTCTGAAGATGAATCGTTTTGGTTCGTGGAGGTCTTCTAACCAATCTAAAGCTTCGTTGGTTGGAATGGTTAGCAGTTGTTTAACGAGGTGTTGGTTTACTTCTCGTTGTTTCTGATCATGTACCCACTGCTTTAGTGTCCCCATTCCTGCTTCAGTGGCCAGGTCCCGCAGTCGTGATAAAACCCATAACACTGGGTGAAAATTAGCATATTTTGGGGTGAAATAGATAAAAAGTATGTGCAAAATCTTAATCAGGTTTCCTACCTACTTTTCTGCCAAATATAAAAGAAATAACAAAAGTGTTTTCTAAATATTTGGGTGAAAAACAGGAAATTTAGATGCCTTAAAAATATTCAAACAATTTTTAAATATTGGCAAATTATCTAAAGGTATTTAAGGTATTTTTTGACTGCTTAATTTCCTATTTTGTCCTCAATTTTTCAAAAGAGACATTTGTTATTTCCTGTATATTTTGCAGAAAGGTAGATAAGAAGTTTATTTAATATCTCTTACATATTTATTGTCTATTTTGTCTCTAAATATGATTATTCTTATCCAGTGTAAGGAGGAGAAAGGTTTTGGCTTCTTTTGTTCCGATGGTTGTTCCTGGAAGTGACCCGAAGAAGGAAGGTTAGGTTCTTCGTCTTCGACTTCTTCGATCATTGTCTTCCATTTGTTTTCCGTTTTGACGCTGGACTCTTTTGCGTGTGAAAAAGATGTATTCCTATTGTACAATGCCTCGGGGCATGTCTGACAAGAAACATGTGCATAAGAGTCCTGAACTGGGGATGATGAAGTTGCACCTGCTTCGCTCCCGTCTAAAAACCCGCAGCTTTCTTTAGCTGTTCCTTTTCTTCGTCCGTGATCTGTGTGAAATCAATGGTTTCTAGTGTGTGTGTGGTGAAAGGTCTTTTGGGTGGAGGTTTGAGATGACAATATCGGCCGGGATGTTTGTTGTGGCAATCTGGACATTCCCCTCTACAGTCTCGAGAGAGGTGACGTCCCATTTTCTTGCAGTGTCGACATTCGAGCAATCGTTTGGTTCGTCCTGCATCAATGTCCATGGGTTGTCCTTGTCCTCCATAGGTTTGGGCCGGTGTATATTGCTCTGAAGTGGTATGTGTGGTTCGTTGTTGTGGCGCATGTGGTCGGGGCGGTATAGGCTTTCCAGTATGAAAGGCGCTGAATCTTGTTTTTTCTTCTTTGAGTGCCATTTCTATGTTGTACAGCCTTTGTTTCACCGCATCATATTGGTTTGGAATGGGTATTCCTCCTTGATATAGTTCCCTAGTGATCTCGTGTCGTACTTGGTTTTTGAGGAGATCAATGAGAACGTTGTCCAGTTTTCGGTACTTTGCAGTTGCTGCCTTGAGCTCGAACTTAGTGAAATACTCTGTTAAAGAGTCTTTCCCTTGCCGAAGTTGTCTGAGCTCGTTGGCAGCGTTTATCTGCAGGTTTGGATCTTCGAAGGAGTTTTTTAATTCCGTGATAAATGTGTCGTAGTCGTTGGTGTTTAGAGTTCCATTGTAAAAATTGTCTTCTTTCCAGTTTCGAAGCCAGTCCAAAGCTACGCACGATGTTCCGTCTTCTGTACCTAGGTAGGAGATGACGAACCAGATTTTCTGGTCGTCGCTTTGGAAGTCTCGTGCGTTGGCCCGAAGATATGTGTCAACTGCTAGGAAGAATCCTTCCCATTTTGTTTTATCACCTGTGAACCTAGGTGGTTTCACGATTTTGACTCTTGTAGTCAACGAAGTGATTGTGGCCAGTGGAGCGGGCGGAGTGTATCCGATAGGGAATGCATCTGGTTCTATCAGGACGGTTCCAGTTCCTTCTTGTCGTAAAAGAATGGTACCCATCATTCCTACTGTTGATTCGAATATTCGGATTATTTCTCCTATTGGTGTGTGCCTTGTTGCATTGCTATGGATTTCATAAGTTCCGTCTGCTAGTGTATTTCCTCGAACCCTGGCGAAGTATTTTTTGGTTGTTCGCCTCCTGACATATAGGGTTAGTTCGGCAATTACTCGGGAATCAGGCATGTTTGCTGGTGGGAAGTAGTAGGGCGGTTTTGTGGTGTCTATCTTGGCTGTGGGAACTGAGGTTGGTGCGGCTGTGTCCATGTCTGTCATTCTTTAAATCGAACTTTCAAAGCTGATTTGGTAGGTGTTAACGTTCTGTGTTGTGGAGTGGAGATGAGTGTTTCTTCGACTGGTAGTTCTCGAAGCGAAGGTCGTGGCGTTTCTGGTTCTGGTGACTGAGGTGGAGTGAAGAAGCTTTCTTCGAAGGGCACCAGAATGTCTTCGGGGTCTTCAGAGAAAGTGTCAAGAAACTGATATTCTTCTACTGCTTCTTCGAGAAATTCAGTTGAGATAACAATATCTTTTGGTTCGAAAGTTTTCCTGTCTGAGTCGTATCGAATTTCTGGAATGTATCTGACATATACGTTACGATAAACATGGTACGATCCGTCGGGTTGTACGTGGGTTACGAAGTGGTTTGGTCCGTATATGTTATTGACGTATCGTGTTAGGTCAATTGGAGCTGATATTGGCGTTCCTTGTCTCATTAGACGGAGTGGTGTGGAGGTGTTGGGTGTAGACATGGCTGCGATCGTGTTGTCTGATATTATCGTATATGGCTCTGAGGGTTTCTTCAACTGCGACTGGGTCGGTGTCTTCAATTATCTCCTGTTGTAGGATGAAGCCGAAAAAGTCTCTTTTGTCATCGGTTAAAATGTTTAATGACCACAGTAGGTTGGCTGAGTGAATGTAGTGTGATTCTTTTTCGAGCACTGCTCTGAGAACACCCCAAATTTTCAAATAATCTGTATTTGGCACACTAAAACGTCGGCAAGTGGTTATAAACCAGTCTTCCAACCGTGCTTGTGACAGGCTTGCTATCCTCATCTGAGTCTGGGAGAGCGTCAGGGCGTCTCCTCGTCTGATTGTCATTTGTGTTTGTTGCGCCGTGCTGGCGTCTTCTTGGTGCTGTGTTGAAATGTTTCTAACTCCGCTGCGAGGAGTTTGCCTTCTTCTGACTGATATGGTTCTGACCACGCTGCGGTGTCGAACCCAAAGCTTATGTCCGTATTGATTCCTCTGTCTGTGCTGTTGTTGTCTGTGCTGATCCCGGTATGTTCATAAAGATGTCCCCACCTTCCTCAGTTGATGTCGTCGAACCGTTTCTTAAGATTTATGAAGGTTGCTAGAGGAATGTGAGAGGTGTACTCTATCGGGTTAGTGTTGGTGCTGCTATCGACGTATTCTTTGACTTCTGGTTCAGTCTCAGTGGCAACGCTATTGTACGTCTTTCTTCGACTAATCCAGTCCTGTGTGAAGAGATGAGTGTAGTAGATTCAACTGATTCTCCCGGGCGTGTAATCGAACGGGGCTGAGAATCTGTTTATGACGTCATTGATTCTTTGGTGGATGGCAATGTATGGCGTAAAATTAGAGTCAAGTTGTGCTTGGTGATGTCGCCGGAGTGTACAGTTGTTCTGGGCTATTCGTTGTTGTTCAGCTTCCGTGTGTGCCACTTAAAGCTGTTAGCAATTCAAGACCTGGTTAGTTTTGTCTGCTCACTGTCGTTTGTCTTATTGGGAACTTCCCGCTAGCCAACGGTACTACCAAGTAAGACGATGAGAGTTTACAGGCGAGTTGCTCCGATGTGGCAGTTCTGACGTACTCGAAGTCGTCGGTTGATGCGACAGTGTCGTTTGAGACAATGCCAAAGGACTCGGAGGAGAGAGTAGATGATGATGATGAGATAGATGCTGAGGACGATTTGGACAACTTTGGCGACTGTTAGAGGTTCGTGTGTGAGGAGTTGTTCAGTCGTGGTTGCGACCTTGGTGAGTGGAGTGATAAAAGTTAGTTTTGGTATTTTGTAAGGCGACGAGCAAAATGAGAGCTTATCAGGCCCCTCAAAGACTCGGAGAAACTTATAATACCAAAACTAAAGAATACAGCGGATAGCTAAGGGTTTAAATACTAAATGGCTATCTGGCTGATGAGTAAGCGTGGATGGAGTAAAGAGATAACAAGGGAAAAAGATAAGCTATCTGTGTCGCATGTTCTGCGATAAGTTAATTTAAAAGATAGCGGATAAGGGAAATGAAAGATAGCATGATATGAAAGTGAAATGAAATAGGGTTCTGATAAGACACACGAGATAAGGCACGTGATTTGGGAAATTCGTAACATCACTCTGAGTTTTTAACCAGCACAAATATGGAGAACTTCAGTCTTTCTTGGTGTCTCTCATTTCATTTGGTACCAAACTTGGAAGTGTGAGAATGTGTTTGTCAGCTCTATCAGTCTCTATGGCATCATCTAAGCAATTTCTGAGTGCCATTCATATCCTATATAGTTAAACCCGGAGGCTCCACCAAGTCAGAAAACAGTAAAGCCCCTGTGGGCAGAAGTATACCTGACCAAATACTGAGTAGGCAAGGTACCACCAGGATCAATATGTATCATTGAGCAGTTTTCAGCCACTGGAGGAAGTAAAGAACATTTAGCTAAGATTGTAGTGGCCAAGGAGTTGCTTGGATTAAGAACAATCTATCCAACTATTAATGGTATGAAAGAGTATGAAGTGTCATTGATTGTGGATTGCAGATCATGTCACTGATGTTGAAAGTAGCACAAGAACTGGGATTGTCTTAGGACCCCAATATTGTCATACAATTGCAAAGTGCAAATAAAATGATCAACCAGAGTCTAGGGCTTGCAAAGAATGTGCCATTTAGATTTGGCAACATAATGATTTATCTCCAAGTACATATTATCGACAATCCAGTCTATCAGGGAGACTGTTTGATTTGATAACTGAAAGCAATATTCAAAATTGTTAGGATGATAGTCAGACCATTACCTTAAGAGATCCTAACACAGGAGCCAAAAGTACAGTGACTACCTTCAAGTGTAGTAAAACTAAACCAGCCAAAATGAAGGCAGTTTTTCAAGGGACTTAAGGAATTGATCCTGGATCAAGGAGAGTTTGCCCCATTCATTGAAGCTGACAAGGCAGGAAAACCTATAGGGGCTAATAGCTAGTGCTTTACAGAAGGCAAAGTAAGAGATATCTATTTAGCAGCCACATTAAATGAGCAGGAAGTATTTAAAGATAAGTCAAAATTAATACTGGATGTGTACCTTATTGAGAAGGGGGGGTAGCTGTGAGTCTGGAAAAAGAAGAATCATACCACAAGATGGAGGACAAGGTCTCTCCACCATCAGAAAAAGAAAACAAGCAAAGAGAGGACATTGAAGTCCAACTCTTGACAGAAAAAGCACAAGAAGACCTAAGGGTGCAGACAGTAGGCACTGTGGATATCTGGTGTTATAGATTTGGATAGCTAACAATGACCAGCTCAGTTACATGCAGAAGATGACAAATTCACAGTCCCCAAGGTGATGCCTTGGAGAAATTAGGCTGATTAGGCATACAATCACAGAGTTAGGCTCTTAAACTGGTACCTCAGTGCACCCATACCTTCTTAGGGATTTAAAGATTTCAAGAATGGCAATGCTAGAGAAGATGGTGCAGCTGCAAGATCATCAGGCAGAAATAAGCCCTTGCATCAAGGAAACAGAGGATGCAGGACTGTGGATTGTCTGATGAAGTGCAGGTTTGTTGAGTTCTAGAGTGTATCACTCACAATGCTTCAGATGAAATGGATTCTGATCTTATGGATATGTGTCATGTCCCCTTGGTCATGGATTCCAAAGGCAAAACCCTTGTCTCAGCTAAGGACTCAAAGGCTTATCTGGTTGAGATGGGTGATCAAGTAAAAGCTAAGTCTCAGTCAAGATGTGGCCATTCCACTGATGGAGAGCAGACAGATGATAACCTGTCAAACCCACAGTCTCATGGATTCTAAAGGCAAAACCCTTGGCTCAGCTAAGGACTCAAAGGCTTATCTGGTTGAGATGGGTGATCAAGTAAAAGCTAAGTCTCAGTCAAGATGTGGCCATCCCACTGATGGAGGGCAAACAGATGATAATTCATCAAACCCATGGTCCCCTGATCCACATTGCAGTATAACAAGCAACACAAAATAGAAGAATCACAACAGGAACATCAGCCAGTAAAGTTTCAAACTGGCTTAGATAAGGATGGTTTACAGAGCAGAAGAGAGTAAGGGCAGTTCTCAGAAATAGAGGAAATGATTAGATTGTTAAGTGTACTAAATATGATTTGTTTGATAGACTGACTACCTGAGTGTTTTGTGCTACAAACTTGAGATCTTGTATAATTAACATGCTTAATAAAGGCAGTGCCATGGCACTTCTAGACCAGTGACCAAAACAAGATTCACTGGTCAGACCAATGAGGACCAGGTATATAAGTGGTCTGCCCATTGTGGACCAATGAGTAAGTCGTCAGACCAGGTTTACAAGTGGTCCACCTAGCATGGACCACTGGATGAGTGATTGGACCAGTTGGTCAAACTAGTCAGACTATTAGAGACCATGCCAACTGAGCCAAATGTCAGAACACTCTGACAAGCTGGTTGGGACTACTTATACCGATCCAGGTTGCATGCATGTAACAGTACCCCTTTTAGGCACTGAGCCCTCAAAGTGTCCAACTCACTTCTTTGGACCCTGGGACAGTTAGATAGTACAGCCCCCATGGGTTGACCAAGCCCATGTAAGCCACAGTCCAAATTAGGGCAGTCATGTACAGCCTCCTGAAAACTGCACACACTGAGAATTGAACTTGCAACCTTGATGTTCTGACATGACCATGCCAACCAGTCATGATCTACCAACTGAGCCAAAAGGCTACTATGTCAGAACTTTCTGACACCATGTGAGGACCAAAAAAAACAGAAGGGAATGAGTTGTAATTTTTATTGAGAAAGACATAGTATTTCTATTTTAATTTCATATGATAAATCATTTGCAATGCTATTGGTTTTTTCAGCATAAAACAAAACACATCAAAGGAAAGATTTTACGGTCGTAAAAGTTAAAGTCCCTTTGTCCTAAAAACTTTTACAACCGTAAAATCTTTCCTTTGATGTGTTTTGTTTTACACCCAAAAAACCAATAGCATTACAAATGATTTATCATATGAAAATGCAATGGAAATACTATATCTTTCTCAATAAAAATTACAATTCGTTTCCCTCCGTTTTTTTTTGGCCCTCACGTGGTGTGACAGGCTGGTTGGGACTACTTGCATGTGACACAGACCAGGTATATGAGTGGTCTGCCCAGTGTGGACCAATAAATGAGTGGTTGGACCAGTTGATAAACTGGTCAGACCAGATATGTGAATGGTCTGCCCAGTGTGAGGAGAAAATGGTCTGACCACCTGTGGACCACAGGGTGATGGCAAGACCAGTGGTCCTAGACCCTGCCTAGGGTAAGGACATGTTCATCCTAAGGTGGCATGGTCTAGAGGCAGCCTGAAGTGATTGTGTGCTGATGCACTCCTACTAGTTTTGTCAACATGGTTAGTGTGTTACTGCAGCTCTGGCTCATTTCTGTCTAGAAATTCCTTGATGCAAGCTTTCTTGGCTAGCCAGGGCATCCAGTACATTTTACCTGAAACAATTTCAGTTTATGCATCTCAACAGGATCTCTGTTTTTTTTACTGTCAGGGCCACCTATGACTGCAACTGCACCTTCTAGCTCAAGAATAAGCCTTCCAAGTGCCTCCATGGATGAAATTATCCATTCATTGTTGAGCACCTCTGACTCCACTACATCTAGAATGGGAAGCATCCTGTTGAAAAGCTTATCTGGATGAAGCCTGGGATGAATTATCTATGTTTTCAATGTGGTATAGGCATGACAGTATGTTTCTGTCGATATGCTGTGGGTGTGGATGACATTGGCAGAATATTTACCATCACCATCAAAGTGGCAGGGAAGTGAAGGAATTTGAAGCAGAGGTGCTGCTGGCACTTGACAAAAGTTTGTGTACTGTGTACAATGTGTACAATGGTGTGTTCCAGTTTTCACAGCTTTATGGCCACTGCCAGTAGCCCTGCTATCACTGGCACTCACTGGCTACAGATGGCTGTCTACTGTTGCTATGTTGCTATATTGAATCTGTCTATGCCCACTAAGGTGTAATGACCACTTGGTGGCAGTGTGAGGATACTTTTTAGAGTACAAAGATCCTCAATATTGGTAGTTAGTCTGAAGAGACAAAAAAAGAAGGCAAAACAGACAACAATCTGATAATCCTACCTAAGACAACTGCAATTGACTTTAAACACTTTCTTGAATCATAAACCTGTAAGGTCATTGGGTCTGATCAATACTTCTGACTGATACCATTCTGCCAGTCTTGAAGCCTCTCTGACAGTGGATTCCTATATGGCCATATTGAAGTTGTCACACAAGTTTCTGACTCTAAACTAGTCATTCACCCATGAGTTAGCAGTGTTGGTCAAGTCAGTGGTTACCAGTAAAGTTGGTAAGTCAGTGATGACCCAACTTTTCACACAGATACTGACTTTGCTATAATTGGAATGCTGTGATACAAACCATTACAGCATAGCTGCTGGATAACATGATGGAAATAAAAACACAGCATGGGAAAGCTGGCATGGTGACTAATAATGCCAAGCACTGTTATGCAAAGCCAGTAGACCTGACTTCCAGTGTCAGGTCATTGACCTACCAACACTGATGAGTTTCCTTGTGCTAATATTCATGAGTCCTCTTCTGCATCAGCTCATCAAAGGGACCTTATTGTTGTGTGGGTTCAAGAGGCTTAAAGTCATGCACTTGATCTAATCCAAGACATAGACTGACAGTGAGTTCTCCATCTTGTATATCAATAACACTCACTATCAAGTCAGAATATCAGCTCTTGGGTTTCCTGATGGAAGAGATTTTTCACAGTGGACTGGTGACAATTGATGAAAGTAGGTGATTAAATAGCATCCAACTGATCTTATACACATTCTAGGTGTATGTTGCTGCTATTGTCAGTCATGACCCATCCAATATGGTTTGATGCATATTGACCTTTATGAATCACTGTTACAAGATACCATTGCAGCCTCTGAGCTTCACCACTTTCAAATGCTCTTTAACAAGTTCTGTGAGTATTCATAGAAGAAGTCAAAACTAGTATATTGCTCCCCTGACAGCATGCTCTCTCCCATTATGCCAATTCCATTGAACTATTTGCCTTGCTGAATGGGTTGTGCTCTTCTATCACTGAATTAAAGCACATTAAATCAGTAAAGGAGCTATGGCAGTGATCAAGCAGGTATAAAGCTCTGAATGAGATTGTCTGCACTATTGTTTGACTCAGGAAGCTGGCCACACTTTGGTGAGTGTTCTACAATAGAGGAATGCTTGCAGGAATAGTTTTGGTTGTGTTGAGATGGTGAACAGCCCCTGATTCTCCTGCTGTCTACTACAATGAACTTGAAGACAATAGTGGTGTTCAAAGTAAGCCTTTTCGGCCACTTTTCAACACCACTTTTTGCTTACTTTTGTTGTTTTTGCAGTAAAATGACTCAAAAGTGACCTGAAAAGTAATGGAAAAGTGACTAGTCTGAACCCCCCCTCCTGCAAAAGCAGACAAAAAGTGGTATGATTCCACTTTTCTCATCAGCGCCCATACTTTTGCTGTGCGCTTGGCATTACTCACATCATTACAGCATGCTGTCTGTCACAGTGCTGGAAACTGCTCGGAAACCCTTTGCCATCACTTCTCCCAGTCTGAAACCCTCTTTGATACTGCTGAGCACAGTGAGCATGGCCCTATACAGTGAGCATTAGCTTCTTTCTGTGATTCATATCTTGCCTATCTATATTAGTCTCAATGCACACATTATAGGGTGCCACAATGTAGACATTGTGGTGACACAGCCAGTGGTGGGACCAGTGGAGACAACGGGTGGGAACAGTGGGAACAATGCACCAGCACATCATCATGACAGTTGAGTTTAAATGCTGAACAAGCTGAGTGAGAAGGAAAAGACAAAAGTGGATGAAAAGTGAGTCATCCAGGAAAAGGACGACTTGACTCCCTTTTCAGCCCACTTTTACTTTTTGTTACTCTTATGATGAAAAGTAAGTAAAAAGTACATCAAAAGGAAGTGAAGAGTAGTACTTTGAATATCACTAATGAAGACAATGACATTGGGCAGATGCAAGGGTCCCATGTTTTATCTAGTATCCATCTTGCTGTCACTCAATATTTGTTTTCTTTTGCATTAATTCAGATTTCTTATTCTTCATTCTAGAATTACCCATATTACTGTTACGAACAGAATTTATCCATTAGTTTCTTTTTCATTTCTTTTTCATTTCCTTTTCATTTGTATTCATTTTCCATCTTATTTCCACTATATCTCGGCTTATTCCTATCTCCTATCTTCTATTTCCACATTGTCTCCATTTGGTCAGTCTTTCTCATCATTTCATATCTATATCTCTCTCTATCTCCATTAGTAGTACCTATCCATTGTCTTGGTTCTCTTATCTTTCAGGCTTCCCTTTCTAGTTCTGGCTTCTTTTCATATATCATTCATGTTCCAGCCATTCTCTTATGCTCCGTCCATATCTATTAGTCAGGATGCTTACCTATAGCTGTGTATATAAGTAGGGGTACTATTGATGTATTCCCTTAGTCTTGATATTAGTCTTTTCTTCCACTTCTACCACTCAGAGTGCCCTCTAAGTGCAAGATCTCTTCAGCTATCGTCCTGGAGGCATGCTAGGTTCATGATGGAGTCCCCAAAGGCAGCAGGTTATATTATGT
>QLOY01005344.1:1577-15103 GCA_003313965.1 Megacollybia marginata
ATTCTCTTCTCAATACTCTCTCAATAACCTGTCCAAGTGCCTATCCAACTCTGGATCAGAAGCACTACAAATCCAAACAAATCCAAACAATCCAATCCAATCCAATCAGAGTAAAGTCTCTGTCCCCCAACACTGGAGGTCGCATCGAGCACTTTCAAACTGATAAATCTCAATCCAAACAAATTGAGCTTTGTGGCAAGCAAAACCTGTGGGCTTCTCTTAAAGTCCAATCTCAAAGAGAGGAATGTCTCTTACTTTTGATGGGTGAAAGAAAGCTTTAATTTGTTCTACAATTACAGGGTTTATATACTACTGGCAAATTCTAAATTTAGCTCTGTCTCTGACTCTTTCTGACTCCTTAACCCTAAGGCAGTGTATATGAGTCATAGTGAGTCAAAGTGAGTCACAATGAGTCATGGTGAGGCAGTGCTGAGGTGGCTGGCTGTATGAGTCATATTTGGTGAGTCATAATGAGTCATAGTATGAGTTATATTCTGAGTCACAGCAATGAGTCATATTCTGAGTCACACTATCAAGTCAGTGTTAGTAGTCTCAACTTGATCAAGTGACTGGGACTCTAGACTCTGCCTAGAATTGCCTAGAACTACTTACAAATATTATACAATGTGGATTAGTCAAGAGTTCACAGATTTAGAACTCTGGCCTATTCCGGCCCGGGCCTAGACTAAATTTGTCTAAGTCGGTTATAGAGACAAGTCTTGTGCTTCAGCTGACTACTGAGTGTTCTTATCCGAGAACCCATGAACAATTTTATCAGTTGACAGGCAGGTGAATTGGTGAGTCCAAAGAACATTACTAAAGGTTCGAATAATCCTTGATTGGTGAGGAATGCTGCTTTCCATTCATCCCCTTCTTTGATTCATACATTGTTGTATCCCCATCGTACATCGAGTTTGGTGAAATATTTGGTGCCTTTCAGCTTATTTACTAGCTCTTGGATAAGGGGGAGAGGATATCAGTTTTTGATGGTCATGTCGTTGAGTTTCTGATAATCTTGTACAGGTCACAACCTTCTGTCTTTTTTCTTGACAAAGAAAGGTGAAGCCATAGGAGATTTAGAAGATCCAGTGTGTAGGTGTTCCTCTAGGAATGCATCGAGTTCTCTTTGTTCATCTAAATTCAGAGGATATATCTTGCACCCCATTGGTTCTGAACCTGGTTTTAACTCAATGGCATGATCCCAGGGTCTATTGGGTGGTAAGGTGTCGAATTTGGTTTTCTCGAAGACTTCTTCAAATCCTTTATATTGTTCAGGAATGGGATCCGTTTTTTGTTCTTTTCGAATTCCTCTGCTAAAGCATTGGAGATGGATTGATGAGCTTGCATGAAGGTTTTATTCCTTCTGACATTGCAAGGTGGCTTGGGATATTTCATCCAAATCGTGTCTCCTTCTTCTACATCTTCTGTCTCTGTATATCCACATGTGTCAGGACACCTAGTGAACTGTAGTGATCTGGTTGTCCAGTTGACCTCAGGATTGTGGAAGTTTAACCATTCATGTCCAAGGAATACATCCAATCGTCCTAAGTTAGTGACTGCAAACTTTCAGACCTCAGAGTGTCCTTCTACAGTCATTCTCATTTCTGCATGGTGTGTAATTTTTCCGTTGTTGTTTTCTGTACCATCTGTGTAGGGATAACTTCTTTTCTTCTGCGGACCATTGACTGATACAGCTGCCTGTGTAACCACTGTCGAGGAGTGCCTGTGTCTGATATTTGGTCCCCTTTTCCATGTCCTGGAGTTCAATCTGGATATTTAATTCCTGATCCATCCTTGTGGTTCTGAAGATGAATCATTTAGGTTCATGGAGATCTTCTAGCCAATCTAAGGCTTTGTTGGTGGGAATATTTTGCAGTTGTTTAACAAGATGTTCATTTACTTCTCATTGTTTTTGATTGTGTACCCACTGCTTTAATGTCCCTATTCCTGCTTCAGTGGCTAAATCTCTTAATCGTGATAGAACCCATAATGAGGAGAAGGGTTTAGGCTTCTCTTGTTCTGACTGTGGTTGTTCCTGGAAGTGACCTGAAGAAGCAGATTCTTCTTCTTCTTCTTTGACTTCTTCAATCATTGTCTTCCATTTAGTGCCTGTTTCCATTTTGACACTGGACTCTTTTGCACATGAAAAAGATATATTCCTATTATACAACGCCTCAGGGCGTGTTTGACAAGAAATGTGTGCATAAGAGTCCTGACTGGGGGATGACAAAGTCGCGTCTACTTCGCTCCCATTTGAAAACCCGCAGCCTTTCTCAGCTGTTCCCTTTCTTCCTCTGTAATGTGAGTAAAATTGATAAAGTCCAATGTGCAAGTAGCGAAAGGTCGTTTGGGAGGTCGTTTGAGATTACACCAGTGCCCAAGGTGTTTGCCATGACAATCAGGACATTCACCTTTGCAATTTCTAGCAAGGTGATACCCCATCTTTTTGCAATGTTGACATTCAAGCAATCGCTTGGTTTGATTTAAGTCGATGTCCATGGGTTGTCCTTGTCCTCCATAGGTCTGGGCCGGTGTGTATTGAAGTGGTTTGTGGCAGAGCATGTTGTTGAGGTGGTATTGGCTTTCCAGTGTGAAAGGCATTGAATCTAGATTTCTCTTCTTCGAGCGCCATTTCTATGTTGTACAGCCTTTGTTTTACCGCATTGTATCTGTGCGGGATTGGTATTCCTCCCCGATATAGTTCCCTGGTGATTTCATGTCGTACTTGACTTTTCAGAAGATTGATGAGGACATTATCCAGCTTGCGATATCCTGCCATGGCTGCCTCGAGTTCGAACTTGGTAAAGTACTCTGTCAAAGAGTCCTTCCCTTGTCAGAGCTGTTGAAGCTCATTGGTGGCATTTATCTGTAGGTTGGGGTCTTCGAACGCACCTTTTAGTGCATTCATGAACTTATCGTAATTGTTCATGTTTAAGATTCCATTGTAAAAATTGTCTTCCTTCCAGTTTCAGAGCCAGTCTGAAGTGATGCAGGATGATCTGTCTTCTGTTCCTAAATATGAGATGACAAACCAGATTTTATGTTCATCGTCTTAGAAGTCCTTGGCATTTGCTGCAAGGTAAGTGTCGACTGCTAAGAAGAAGCCTTCCCATTTTGTTTTGTCACCTGTGAATCTGGGGGTGATCTTAACTTTTTGCGTGGATGTTGTGGTGACAACTGCACTGGTTGGTTCAGGAATGTAATCCTTAGGGATTCTGTCTGGGTCTATGATTGTGGTTCCTCCTACATTTTGTTTTAGCAGGATAAGCCCCATTGTTCCCGTTGTTGATTCGAATATCCACACTACTTCTCCTACTAAGCCATATCTTGTTTGATGATCACGGATCTCGTACGTTCCATCAACTAATGATTGTCCACAAACCCAAACAACGTAGTCTTCAAACATCTGTCTTCTGACATACAGGGTTAAGTTGAATATTATTCGTGCATCAGGATGTTCCAAGGGTGGAAAGTAGTATGGTGGTTTTGTTGTATCTATGATTGGGTTTTGGTTTGATGTCGAAGGCATGGGTGTGTCACTGTCCGTTATTTCTTCAGAAATGAACTCGGTGTTAGGGTCCGATGTCTTGTGATTGATACAAAAGGTTCTATAGATTCTTCTTCGATCGTTGGTAATTCTTGGGGTTGAACTCAAGGGGTTTCAGGTTCAGGTGATTTGGGTGGTGTGAAGAAGGTTTCTTCAAACGGTACTGGAATGTTGTCAGGGTCGTCTGTGAAGGTGTTAAGGAATTGATATTCTTCTGTGGCTTGTTCGATTAGATCTGTAAAAATGAGAATGTCTCAAGGTTCGAAATGTTTTCTGTCTGTGTTGTAAAGGATTTCTGGAATATGTCCAACTTGGACATTGCGATAAATGTGATAAGTTCTGTCTTCTTGTTTAGGTGTTACAAAATGTCCTGGCCCATAGATATTATTGATATACCAACTCAGATCAAGTGGAGCTGAGACTGCTGTTCATTCTCACATTAATCTGATGGGTGTAGATGTGGTGGGCATTGTGTTCTCGGATGGCAATGTATAAAGCCTGAAGGGTTTCTTTGGTTGTGATTGGGTCAGTTTGTTCAACCACCTCTTGGGTGTGAATGTCATTGAGAAAATCCCTTTCTTCGTTAGTTAAGACAGCTAACGTCCACAGTAAGTCTGCCAAGTGAATGTAGTGTGATTCTTTTTCAAGAGCTGCTCTGAGAACACCCCAGATTTTCAAAAGGTCTGTATTTGGTGCACTAAATCTTTGGCAACTGGTTATAAACCAATCCTCCAATCATGCCTGTGTCACTATTCTTGTTTGAGTCTGAGAGAATGCTGGGGCATCTCTTCATCTGATTGTCATTTGCATTTGTTGTGCCATGCTGGCGTCTTCATGGTGCTGTTGTGACTGAGTGATTTTAACTCCACTGTGAGGAGTTTGCCTTCTTCTGACTGATATGGTTCTGACCACACTGCTGTGTCAAACCCAAAGCTTATGTCTGTATTGATTCCTTTGTCTGTACTGTTGCTGCCTGTGTTGATCCCAGTATCTTCGTAAAGATGCCCCCACCTTCCTCGGTTGATATCATTGAACCATTTCTTAAGACTTATGAAAGTTGCTAGGGGGATGTGAGTGGTGTAGTCTACCGGGTTAGTGTTAGTGCCGTTGTCTTTGTATTCTTTGACTTCTGGGTCGGTCTCAGTGGTGACGCTTTCGTACGTCTTTCTTCGACTGATCCAGTCCTGTGTGAAGATGTGAGTGTAGTAGATCCAGCTAATATTTCCAGGTGTGTAGTCGAATGGAGTGGAGAATCTGTTGATGACTTCATTGATTCGTTGGTGTATGGCAATGTATGGTGTAAAGTTGGAGTCAAATTGTGCTTGGTGATATTGTCGGAGTATTTGATTGTTCTGGTTTTTTCGTTGCTGATCAGCCTCTGTGTGCACAAATGCCACTTAAAGCCGTTAGCAATTCAAAACCGATTAGTTTTGCCTGCTTACTGTTGTCTGCTTATTGGGAACTTCCCGCTAGCCAACGGTACTACCAAGTAAGATGATGAGAGTTTACAGATGAGTTGCTCCGATGTGGCGATCTTGGTGTATGCGTAAATGTCGGTTAATACGACAGCGTCATTCAAGATAATGCCAAAAGATTCAGAGAATAGAGTAGATGGCAAGGATGAGGTAAATACTGAGGATGATTTGAATGACTTCAGTGGTTGTGAGTGGTGTGTGAGTGAGAAGTTTGGCAGTCAATCATTCGACCAAGTTGAGTGAGGTGATATTTAGTTTTGGTATTTTGTAAGGCGACGAGCAAAATGAGAGCTTATTAGGCCACTCAAAGACTCAGTGAAACTTATAATACCAAAACTAAAGAATACATCAACTAGTTAATGGTTTAAATACTGAGTCGTTATCTTGGTGTACAAGGAATAAGGTTGAAGGGAAAAGATAAGAAGGGAAAAAGGTAAGCTATCTCTGCCTCATGTTGATAAGCTATCAGAAGTTTAATTTAAAAGATAGCAGATAAGGGAAATGAAAGATAGGGAGATATGAATGTGAGATGGAATAGGGTTCTGATAAAGCACGTGGTTGGGTGCTAAAAGTGGGGAAATCGTAACACATGTGATGTTAGTATCACATGTTATAATCTGTTTCTACTGAGTTTCTGTATGTCAAAGACTTTCAGATGATTCTGAGCTTTCTTTAGGTATGTTCAAGAGTTCATGAGACATTTTTAAGCCTTATAACCCACTATTAAAATGGTATAAAAATATTTTTTTCAGCTGACTGAGACCCCCCCCCCTCCCCCCCTCGAGCCTAGACTAATTGCATAGGATTGTGGGATTACCTTTTATGGGAATCTGCTGTGGGATTGATGGTTTTTGTGTAGGATTAGATGTATCATGTAGGATTGCTCTTTTCAGTACTGTCACACATCTATTCAAAGCAACCTTTATATAATTTGTTGCCAGAGCAGCCAGGATACAGAAAATTCTACACAAGTCCTATTGTCTATCATCTACACACCTTAGTTTGTTTCTGACAGACAACTCCCACCTTCTCATTGCTATCTATGCCACCACCCATAGCAGCCTTTTCTGTCTGCTTTCTTTTCTGTGTCACTCCTGACCCAAGTATTAGCCCAGGATCCAACCCATAGGAAACTGGCAAGGAGTGGTTGACAGAAATCCTGGCAGCAGTGGGTAATGAACAAGAATCAATCTTCAGAGTTAGCAAAGCCAAGGTGGATTCAGGAGTCATTAGCAATGATGTGGATGTCTGTGATGAAAGATTACAGCTGCTTCACAAACTGATGGGTACATGGAAAGATAGAGTTAAATTCTCAGCTGTTGAGCCTCTGGAGGGGATGGTGGGATTTTATATAGGTTCTTTAACAACTTTAGTTGACCACCCATCTTGCCTTGGGGGGTTGTATAGTTGATTTTGCTATAATGTATCATATTGTTAATACTAGTCTATATTGAGTGCAGTGTATGGGCCTGGGAGACACTGATGAGGAATGTGCAAGTGCACAGGGTGAGACCGATATATCTAGAAAACCTGCAAATCCACACAGAGCACTGCAGAAAATGAGGCACTTCTAATATATGCACAACTGCTTTGATATTCTGAGTTTTGTGAGGTTGGAAGGAGAGCTTTATGAGGTTTCTATATCAATAGAAGGCTTTTATTTCAAGTTGTACTGATTTTCTAGAAAATGTGACAAATGTATTTCCTATAGACCAGTAGTGTGTTTAGACACCGAGGGTGTATAATAGAGGCTGGGAACATATATCACATGGTTTCACAAACAGACAATCACAATTTATCACAAAGTCGAACACAAATGTCAACCAAAAGACAAATCCAAGTCAAGATGTATGCAAATCCAAGACGATTCCTCAAATCAAGTCTCAAATCACACGAAGGATAGCACAAACACTGATAACAATAGATATCCAAGTACAGAACCCAAAGTACAACAGGTAGCAAATCACTTAACTAACTACTAGAGCTTCAAGTCCTTTTATACAAATGCCAAGTAAATACTAGAATAGATGAAACACTTCCAAGCTTTCTTCCTAAGCTGATTCTGACTCACAGGAGAGGACAGAAGGCTTATCTGAATGCTCTCGACCATTGATGACTCCTTCCAATGGTCCCTCAATCATATTCTACCTTCTTTGGTCCTATCCGATTTTCTGAATCTTTCCAATACTCCTAGATATGACAGTGTAGACCTTTCCAGGCCCTCGATCATCTGACAAAGAGATCAATCCTAAGGTTATGGTGACTCCAACATTTTCGATCCCTGATCATAGTTTCTAGATCAGTGGCGCTGACCTGATCAACATAGTCCTGAGCTCTGGTTCTAGACTAGACCAACTCCTAGACTCTTTCCAAGTCTAACTGTATTTGAGTCGCAGAGCTTTCTAACTTTCCTGAGCATATCCTTAACCAGTTGACTTTTCTAGTTTTCAAGTAATATACTATCATTGGCTTCTTGAGATAGTCAATGTTTCTAGATAGCTCAGACTCGAATGATATACTAAGTAAACCCTCTAGCAATACCTCATAGAGTCTAGCTGATTCATATCTCAGGTGATAGCTAACCACAACTCATTGATCCTGTTTTCTAGATCTCTAACACTGCAGCATAAGCTATAGTGAGTAATTCCTAGAAAGCATGTATCAAGGCATAGACTTATGTAGAGTAATGAAAGAGCGATTTATAGCCTTAGCCAAGAATCAGTCCTATCATCTCCCCCAGACTAAAATCTTTTGACTGTCCTCAGTCTAAAACTGACAGAAAAACATATATTTTTCTACTTTCTGACCTCCCGTGAGTTGTATATACCCTCATAGATCATACTAATAGTCTTATGACATGTTTAGACACTATATAGAAGCTTATGGGTCCATATGTATCTGTACATCCATTCAAGTTTCCATATTGGCCCAAATTAGATGGCTGAGGCCATGTTATGGCATGACATGAGAAAAGAAGCCGCGGCGTCTTTGTCCAATTTCCTGTAAGTCATTTTGAAATCCCATATAGACTGAGTTTGAAACGAATTTCAACTTGACTTGTACAGCCATGTCGCCCAAGAAATCAACCAGCAACACCCTGCTTTCAAAGCAAAGCAAAACTCCTCAAGATTCCCCAGCAAAGTCAGAGAAGCCTATGGTAAGTTTTGTTGATCATATTTTTGCCTTATCCAGAAATTCAACATTCCCTAGAAAAAGACCAAGGCTGGCAAAGTGGCTGTTGCCACTGTCGATAAACCATCGGTTGCTACTCTCAAAGGTTCAGAACCTGTTGTTGATAAGGATAGCATGGTGAGTGTTCGATTTTAATTCAACTCTTGTGCTAAATTTTTGACTTTAAAGCCTCCACCTAGCCCAACAGTTAATCTACCATTGACTCCCACTCGTGTACATTGATCTCTGATGCACATGTCACTGAATAACCCCACTCCTCAGCCTGCTGCTTCCGGTTTTCCCGATAATGTTCAGTATGACAAAGAAGGCGCTTTTATCGATATTGAAGGGGTTGGGAAGTTTCGTTTGTCCACTGCTGCTACAAAAGACTCAGTGGCTGTTTCTAGAAATCCAGCTGTACCTAAGGCTACTTCTACTGTAGTAGTTGAAGTACCTAGGCCGATGTCTTCTAAATCTGCTGTGAAATCCCATGATCCCATCGTCAAGGCTTCCAGTCCAGTGGTTGAAGTATCACCTCCTGCTGCCAAAACTATTCCAAAATCTGCCTCCAAGTCCAAATCTCAAGGCAAGAAGCACTCTCATGAAGTTGCTGATATTGACCAAGATGCTGAAGAAGTTGAAGAGGAAAAGGAACCACTTCATAGAAGCAAGCGGAACTGAGCCCAGTGAGAGGAGGATAAGGTAAGTTCTCCCCCTTTTTCTAGATTTTCCCCTTTACTTGTTTTCTAGGAATGTATGCTCAAACAGACCCCTCAAGAGGTCTATCAAAGGAAGAAGGCTGAAAAAGCCGCACAGGTAGCCACCAAAACTGGTTGCAAACCAGTCAAAGTTTCAACCTGTCAAGTTCGTGTCATCAGCCTCTCTCCCAATTCCGAGTACCATCCAGAAATGGACAATGAAGACAAAGAACAGAGACACAAGGCCATTGTTCTTAGGGAGACAGCAGAGATCCTGAAACTGAACCAGTTGGAATCCACTTCCATGGAGAAACTGTCTCAGCGTTCAAAGAAGCGGAAGCTCATGAAGGATTTTGCTGAGGTAAGGAGCATTGCTGAGTCCAATCCTGACTTTGGTTGTGAGCCAAGTTTCAAAAGAGTCGACCTGATGGATAAGGAGGACGAGTTTCATCTCCTTTACGGTTGAGTCGAAACTCAAAAGACTCCCACTGAATTCTTGATGGAACACCTCAAATCTCAGTCTGTTGTTTCTGAGCGCAAAGAGTCCCACCGTATCATTCCAAACTTTTGACTCCCTTGCAACATTTCTGGCCTTTGTTCAATCTCCAAACACCATTGTTGACTCTATCTCAACAATCCTGGATACCCATGCACAAATTGCCTTGGCCCTGGCAAACAAAAGTGCATGTTTCAGGGTTATTGTCACAGGTGTTACAGCTGTGAGCAGTCCAAGAAAGGGGACTGCTCATATGAACTGAACACCTTAGGCATTCAATACCAGCTTGAGGAGATTCAAGAGTTGGCTAATACTTTGACTGAAAGTAAGTGATCTTATTTGAATTTTCTAAGGGCTAACATGTTTTCTAGATGTTGCGAACACCCTTTGACATGTTGCACACCATATCCACAACATCAATTCTCATCAATTCACCCTCCATGACTCATTCTTGCTTCTGGGTGATGGTGTCTGAACCCTATATGATGCCATCGAAACTATGCACTAACACCAGGGTGAGGAAGCTTTTTGTCATCATTTTGGGCCTGACATGTCATATGAGTCTCTCATGAGCATTCTTCACCCAATCCTCTCTGATTATACCGGTCTCAGTGGACATACCAATACTCCAGCACTCCTATTGTCATATAAGGAGGAAGCCAAGCTTCATTGAGCCCAGTATTCAAACAATGAGGACTCCGAGAACATCAAAGGTGAAAATCAAACAGCCAAAGGTGGAGAAGTCAATGAAAACAGTGATGGCGACAAAAAGCAAACCTAAGGGAGTTTGGTAAAGTCAGAATCTTTCCGAATCGTCTAAACTTTTGAGTAGCCACTCCCTAGTTTACTTTTCTTTATTGTATGTTTCTTGTGGACGGTGCTTGTATCTAGTTATTGTGTTAACAAGACTAGATTATCCTTCCAATGGTTCGCAAGATTGTAAGTCCTGAATGGATCAATCACTCCATTTCTAGGATCAATCTCATGTCATTACTTTTCATCACTCCACTTTTCTAGATCATATCCATCTTGTTGACTCAGAGATTGTGTCTGCAGCTGTTTATGAATTTGCCAAGGGCGAATTTATTTCAGCCTCTCCCCCAAACTAAGATCTTAACTGTCCACAGTTACCAAATTAGTCAGGTCTAGGTTACTCCAAATCTAGAAAACTCCTGACTTGAAATCCTATAAAGCTTGGAACAAATTCATGTTTTCTAGCAGACTCATCTCTTAGTCGCTTTTACTACTACACATCTCTACTCAAACAACATGTCCAACTCAAATGGCAATCGTGCTGATAGCTTCACAGGCCATATCAACAAGCTTGTTCAGTTTATCAGTGAGATGAATTCCTCAGCACCTGCTTCTCTCAAAGCAGATCAAGTTGCTGAATTCCATTCAATCTTAGGCAATCTCGTTGTAAGTCTTTCTTTCAAACCTAATTTCTAGATTTCTGACCATTTTGACAGAGCACCGCTAGGAACAATGCAGTGCAAGCCAAGATGTATATGTCAGTTATGGATCAAGCTACTCAGACCTGCGAGAACTTCAAGTGTTACCATGAGAGCTACAAGCTTTCCAACTCATATACCATGTTGTATACTGATATTCTCAAACATGAAATTCCCAAGGAATTTTGTAAGGCAAAGAATGATCCTCCTACTTCTGAAACCACACCTGAAGTTGTAGAAATGCCCAAGAAGAAGGTGATTCTTCTTTTAACATCTTCTTAGTTCATCTAATATGTCTATCCAGAAGAAAAGCAAGACCATCATTGAATCTTCAACTGATAATGTACAAGTCACTAGCTATTCCAGTTTTCTAGAAAACTTGCTAACTCATCCATTAGGACATTGAGATGATTACCGAGAGCAAAACTATCATTACCAAGGAAAAAGAGATCGTTATCCCTACTGAAAAAGGGGACAACAGTGAGCATCCTTCTATGGCCCAGGTCTTAAAAGGTCTGACCTTCCATAAAGGTGCTTCAGTTAATGGATCCAAGGTATGAAATTCCTTTATTGACTACTTTTCTAGAATGTTGACAAGGTCACTCAGGATACTACTGAGAGGTGCCAGGTAAGGTATCTCCCTTACAAATTTATCCCTGGCATGCTTATCAATTCTCGATCCTATCACCAGGCAATGGAAACCTTATCCCAAGCCTGCAAAACATCTGAGAGTATCTCCAAAAACGACAGTGCTACATCAGTGATTTTGGTTTTGCTTATAAGCTCTTATAAGTGCTATTAGCGAGTTTAGTGCGGTTAGTGACAGATGTCGTAACTTTCCCATCCCTCATCTCACCAGCCAAATTTCACTAATTTCACTAAACTCGCTAAACGTCGGCTAACCAGTTTCCTGATGTAGGAAACGTTCCATTGACACCCTCATCTCTGCAGATGAAATGCAAAAACCAGGTACTGACTTTCTTAACAACATTTCTAGAAATTGATCTTTTCATAGAGGCCAAAGTTCCAAGCGCTGTAAGCGATTGCTCAATGAGGCTCAGTACCTTTTCCATGCATTCTCCCCCACCAATGACGAATCCATGAATATCAATCTATGATTCCCTTAGCCATCGATCACATCTATCTTGATGTTCAGCATTATGACTTTCTTGTTGACCAGATTGCTGTACTTGAGGAGAAGCTTGTTCAGCTTCAGACTGAGTCTGCTCCTGAGCAAGGGGGTGGCGGGACTAAGAAAAGGTAAGTAGGGTACCCTTAGAAATTTCAGACGACCTCAGACCCTCCCTCCCCTGGGGTCCTTCCTTATTTAGTAATTCTTTCCCATGATGTAAGATAAGATAATGATCTATTTATGCTGCTTTGACCTTTCGCAGTCATTGCAGACCCAATTATGGGGTACATGAGTGTCTAAACCAACACACCTCATATGAAACTACAATCAGGTCAGTAACACCAATGTTTCAACCACCAGACCACCTCACATACCCAAATTGTCTTGTACACACATATATGGGGCGTGTTCAGGAACAGGTAAGAATAAACTTCAGGGTGAAAAACTTACTAACATAAGGACTCGGAACTGTATAACACCATCTCCCACCTTCTGTGCAGCTTTGTCAACTGCCTCCTCACATAAGCAGAGTCTCCAACTAGTATTTATAATTTTTTGAGCCCGTTTCGACCTACCTGACTTCTGGAAAAGCGTGTTCTCAGATTTGAGTTGGTGTCCTCCCCATCGCCACTAAAGTAACTAGTAGGTGTTGTAAACTAATAAACTTTGTGGCTAGAACATTCTTTTACATGCTCGATACCTTTTTGGTCGGTTTTGAGCCCATATAAGTCAGTCATTGAAACACATTTTTCATTGAGCTCAAGACCCTCCCTCCCCTCGACCCTCTGTCACGTGTCCTGATCCCGCCACCCCCTTGCTCCTGAGAGAGTCCAAGTTTCCCATACTTCCGAATCCAAGAAAGCTTAAATGGTTGAATCACATATCTTTTATACATGATCCACTTTCCACTTATCTTCCTTAACTTCATGTGTACAGTTTATCTTTATTTTCACTAAGTAGCCAAACTTCTAGATCTTCCAATCCTTAGGTTTTGCTACTTCTCTTTTTCTAGATTTCGCTCCTCCTACTTTTACTACTTTTAACAATGTAACCTTCTTGAGTTTACTACTTCTAGTTACTCATTTAGGCCTATTGTTTTCTGTTTCAGAGCTACTTTCTTCACTTCCATTGAAATTTTCATCACCACTTTCTAACAAAGATCGGTTCAGTCTCAACCTGTGGAGATACCAGCAATGTGTCCTTGAGCAAAACAGCTCTCAATTATTTAATGAGTAGTGAGATACAGCAAGTCTGTATGTAATATACATCAAACACCCCCCTGCTGCTGATGCGCTAACTCGAGATATGCACCCCAATCGTCTAACCTACACCACGAAAAAACACCATCAGTCAACAAAAGAAGGGAAAGAGAAAGGGGACTCACTCAAACCCACTCGGAGCGTTAGACCACATCGTCATCGTTTCATTATCCAACACTCCTCCTCCTCCTCCGCTGGGTGTGGCAAATCCGGGAGAAAGGATTGATGAAAAGTCGTTTTCCCCTCCTCCTCCTCCTCCTCCTCCTCCTCCTGTGTAGAATGGGGATCCGCCGGTGT
>QLOY01005347.1:0-18023 GCA_003313965.1 Megacollybia marginata
CATTCTTCTAACTGTCACTGTGTCAGTGTTGAAAACATCTGAATGAAAGTTTTCTGTGGTAAACTTTTTTTCTTCCTCAAAGGTGCCTAGAATATGCAAAGCTTGTTTGATAAATGATAACCTTGAAGAAATTGAACATGATCAAAATGACATAAGATACTTAATACTATGAGGTCAATGAAACCTTGAGTTAGGCTTTCAAGTTACCTCAAACTTGAATGTGAACCATGATCTGCTTGGTTGCCATCTGGCTACTCTCACTCTTTTTGAAAACTGCAGAAGGATCTGTGACTGTGTATGGGTAGATTCACAGTGATGAGTTCTGCACCTGGATCTGTGCAGACAACCTTGGCTGCATATAATATGGTTTTGAATCCTCTGCTGTTACCGAGCCCATCACCACCAACTGCTCTTGACCTGGAAGTGTCTGCTGTTGCAAGTGCAGTGAGCAGGCTGTCCATTCCTCAGTCTGGTAGCTTTTTTGGATTCTTGGTTGAAATGTCTGTAGTTACCTAAGTAGCATTCCTGATGCACTCACATGACATTGCATCAGTCCCAACAGACTCAACTGGGACTCGGTATTGCCACCTGCTGGGATGGCCCACAAAGTTGTACCTTCATCACCATCACCTGTGTACTGCTCCATAGAGTGGAAAGATACTGTATTTATCCAACCCAAAAGTTGTCCCCTGTCCCCCCAAACTGGGAACAGAGCTAACAAAGGGGGGACAGTCCTCCCTTTCTCAGCAGCCGGGGACTAAGGAGGGGCTTAATTATGTAATAAGCGCTCAAGCACTCAAGGATGTGTTAACCATGTGGAGTGGACTAAAATAATTGCCAAATTGCCTCCTGCAAGCAATTCAGCTGGACTTGGCCTATTTTGTTGCAGTCACGACACCGTGTCACTCACGTGTCTGACAAGAACTCCGACATTATACCGGAATACACGCTATCAACCAATAGAAAAGATACAGAGGATTACATATACTCCTAGGTTATTCTGTCCAATAGCATATGTCCCTCTGGGAATCTGCTTACTGTCTGCAGTCATTGCTGACTGATGTAATAGATAAGAGGTAGCCCTGTGGGCTGAGTTATATATGCATGGACCATCGTAGTTGGTACATAAGCTGTGTAAGTAGTCAGGGATAATTTGAGTACTTAGTTACTTTGTGTTAAGCCTCGCAAACACAAGCCTACCAAGCAAGCCTTATCTCAAGTAAGTAAGACGTTTGCCCAGTGCTTACCAGCCCTACCAGTGCATATCACTATTCATACAACAACCATGCTGTGGGTATAAGCAGTCTACTTAACTGTAGGCTGCGGTTACTTTCATCAGGTTATGGGCCCCGAGTAGCTTGAACTGGTACAGTCATTTGGTGATTAACTGGTCTTACGACTTGTGGATAGTAGTAGCTTCCACTGACATTGAACCAACAGCCTACCTTAATAATATAACCATCCCAATGTATACTATGTAGGGCATCCCTTTCTTATACCCTAGGCCAGGCCCTGCAGTCATACGCAGCCGCCAGCTCGGGAAGAAGCATAGAGACTTCATTCTCTATGTTTGGACTTATGGCCCCTCTGTGCACCATCCACCCTTTACATCAGTAGTGTAACATGGACATTTTGGCTCATAGGTAGTCAGTACGGACATTCCCCTTAGTGGTCCTAAGTCCCTTTTAAAGTCGATTACTGTCGACATGCCATTGAAACCTTAATACCTGAACATATTTGGTTAACTCCGAAGAGTTCCAGACTATTTTGGTCCACACTTGCGCCGGGTTCCGTGGCATGTACTGGAAATTGAACTCCATCAGGAAAGGCACGTTGGTGCTGAACGAGTTCAATTGAGTGTGACCATATGGTTGGGAACCATCTGTTCAAAAGGAACGATATATGCATCTGCTCTAGACGTCCACCACCAGGAACTTCTGCCTTAGTCAAACCTATGGAAAAGTCTGCCTGGGATAAAACCCTAAAGGATGACCATAGTTAGGACTTTGGATATAGTTGTGGATAAGCACTTCGTGCCCAACATCTAGTAAAGAATTAAACAAGCATGTCTTCCTTAGATGAGATGTTCTAATAATAAGGAATTAAACCTCCCATGCGATAAGGAAAGACGAATTCTTTGACCACTAAGTTTTATAGTATGTTCCAGTTGGGATGACATAGAAGATCCTGATGGACCGAATGTACTGATGGATAATCACCACTTGATTCACCACATTCACTTTATTCACCCATATGAATCATGACACACAAGATCCATCACCCGATCTCTATGCTGGATTAACCACCACCATCACAATACGATTCTAACCTCACCCACAGAACTTTTAAACTTTCAAATATCAAATTCAAAATGTCTTCCACCTCTGCCACCAAGATCACCACTTCCATCCCCACCCTTAAGGGTGCAGATAACTATCACAAGTGGGCTTCCACCATGAAAGCCTACTTTATGGTACAAGGAGTATGGCTTATTGTAGAAGGAACCTACAAAAAGCCAAGTCATGCTGTTATTGCAGGAATCCCTGCAGTCCTCGATGGGACTGGAAAACTCCGTATTCAAATGCAGAAACCAGACTCAGACAATGCAGATGATATCAAGAAATGGAGCAAAGATGACATGCAGGCAAATGGTATCATGATATTATACATGGATATTGAAATCCGCAAAAAATATATGAAAGCCACAGCCGCCAAAACTTAGAAAGCATTAAGCGACCAATCCGGCAAACCAAGTCAAATCGCGGTCAATACATTATATAATGAAATGACCAATTACAAAATTCTTGATAATAATCAAAATGGGAAAGATTTCCCACAACAGCTTGCTCATAAAGCAGGCATGATGCAGCATGCTAATGAAGCTGGTCATAAACTGGAGGAGGCACAGCGAGTCATTATTTTGACTTCCGCTTTATCTCCTAAGTGGAAACACATGATTGATGCTGCTCAGATGAGTGGTACGTTTAAAGATGTAGACACCACCATCAAACTTCTTACTGAGAAATGGCTCAGTGATAAAGCTAGAAAGCAAAATCACACAGCCATGCCAGCCAAGATTACTGGGTTACCGTGTTATATGCTGAAGACTCAGAATCAAGGTCAGGCTCCAAATCAGTCTAGACCTGGGCCTGCCCATCAGCAGGCACGTACACAGCCTAATACGCAAACAGCTCCAGCTGCTGCGGGGGCTAAGACTGGTGAGGAAAAGAAGAAACAGAAGAAGAAAGCAGCCAACAAGAAGAGAAAGGAGCACAAAAAAGCTAAGTGAGCCGCAATGGCAGCACAAGCGGAAATAGATGAAGCTGATGGTGTCTTAATAGATGCAATGGGGGATGTAGCCTTAGTTGCTGCAGATGGTACATCTTTTAACCTTAATGAAAGATCATACACAGCCTTCATGGCTGAAAATGATGAATCAATAGGAAAAGATGAACAAGTGATGGATAACCTTATAAGGTCAACTCCACTGCCTCATTTAATCTATGATTCACCAATGGATATCTATACGGATGATTCTGATTCTGACCGCGAGGTCATGAATCGATTGAGAATAAAAAATCCTGATCCGAGCACTTCTGATGAGGAGTCGAGACCCTTACCGGTTCTGCCACCTCGAAGTGCTACTGCTCCTGGCATGCTTGGCTCTCCAATTAAGCTCGAGATCAAAGAAGAAGAAGAAATAAAATTCCTTATTAAAAAGGAAGAAACTTCACCTTCTGTCTCTTTCTCTCCTGTTGAAGAAGTTTCGTTCCCTATTAAATTAGAAGACGAATCATCAACACCTGTTCCCAGACCAGTAACAACCAGTCCTAAAGTTAGGAGAAGCGCATTTAGAAATGTGCATCCTATCACAACTGCAGAAGCAGCTGCTCATGTTACAAATCTCTTCAAAGAAGGACAACGATTGCTTAATGCGATGCGCATTCTTGAAGAAGAGCAACAGCCCTTTCGAGATACCTCTCGAGACATTCCCACTGCTCCCCCATCACCTGTTGGTCCAAGCAGATCAAATCCCTTTTGACAACTCCCAAGACTCATTTTGTCTGAGGATAAAGGCAAAGGAGTTGCTGTGGACACTTATGTGTGTCATACCGGTGATATTCATGGCCTTATACAACCAACTCCGAAAAATCCCAAGAAGAAGAATCCTTTCCATGAGATCTTCTCTCTGGAGTTTAGTGAAGAAACTCAACCAGTACAAATGGCATCGAGCCATATGGCTCATAAAAAAGATAATCACTCTGGGATTGACAAACTTCACATTCTCCCTCCCACTGTTGTTAGTCTTAGCCATCTTCTACCTGAGTTTTACTCAGTACCAAATTCTACACGAGTCTCTCATAATAGAGGAGAAATGTTTAAATGTACTGGAGAAATCACTCCTCCAGATTCTAGAGCTCGAGAATGGGTGCAATTGTTAGAGTACCCAATCACGAAAGAAATGCTCAAGAGAAAATCCAAAGGTAGTTCTCCAAAACGGGACTTCTCCCCAAAAGAACTCTTTGACATGAGTTGACGAGTGATTGGACCTGAACACAAAACAATGTATGACTATTATAGTCAATACAATGATACCATCATTTGAGAGTTGATGCAGGCACCTGTTCCTGATATCAACGTAATCAATCAATTGTTGACCACAGTCACTGATCCTCAGTTGATTAAAGAAGTAACGGATTTCCTTGATAAGGAGATCCAAAACGTCTTGAACAACATCAAGGATCAATTTCAACAAGACCTTCTCGATATACCGGCAATTCGCCAGCTTCGAAAGAAGCTTCATCTCAGAGATGAGGTTGTTGTCAATAATGACTGTTTACGTCAAGGTTTCATCTGTCGAAGAAATGATCTTAGCTACAACCACTTGTGTTCAGCTGAATTAAAAGATCATCAAGAAATCCATATGGCTGCCCATGGTTGGCATTTACTCAAATGGGGCAGATATTCTGTTGAAGCCCTTGAGGCCAAATGGAAAGAGTTACTTACCATCAATCAAATGCATGGTAGAGAAGCCAAGAACTATTGCATTGGCTGCTCTCCAAAATTGATAGATATAGCACTCAAGATGATCCTTTATCATCTAGAAACACTTCGCAAAGTGAGGACTGTTAGAGACTCTCCTCACAAGATAATGTTCAGAAACGGCTATCCAGTCTTCTCATTCGATGATCGGCTTCCCGATAACGAATTTAGAAACAACTTAGCCAGCTGGACTAACACCCAGAAACTTGACTGGAAAGCGCTCCCATGGAATAGCAGCAGTCATCAGAATGCCATGATCATACCACTCAATCAGGTATATAATTATCAGACTCTGCAAACCATTAATAATTGGGTTGCAAACATTACGTGGAACCACAAGATCAATGGATATTGCAGTGGATGTTCACAGGAATGAGACAAGGATAGGCTTAGAAGACTAGCCACCTTGATCAAATATAATGCGGAATATCGAGATAGCAAGGCCTTAAGATTAAAGGAACGCTACATACCTCGAAACGTTGAAGAAGTTGGCTCGGATACTTATCCCTGCGCGAACTCCATCAGATACATTGGAGATCCTTCTCAGGCACCACTCCAGGAATGGATGGACGCCTGGAATATGACGATCGACGAAGATGCCTCAGTGCATAAAGAAAATAGGCTACAAAGGAAGATCAAATGGGAACCTATGCAAATAGTTCCACAAAAAGATACCTTCAAGCCTAATCCGGCTTCAGCCCTTCCTAAAAAGGGAAAGCCAACATATCTGCAGCAAGTGTTAGCAGAACAGCAAGCAACCGCAAGGGAGCGACTAGTAGCAGCACAATGCTACAGACTCAATTATGCAACACAGGCCAATCTGGACGTACAGAGAAGACCAAAGAAGTGGCGTGCTCAACGCCAATACAGCAGTTCAAGTAATGAGACAGTTCCTCAACCTAGAGGGCCGAGACATTACAAACTGGAAGATGTCTTCCCTGATGATGACATCCTACATTGGAATGAGGATATCTACAATCTGGTAGATGAAGGCAATGGCTACGGCCATTATGAAAGTTTTGCTCAATGGTACAGAACACTTTATCCAAAACGGTCTAACACGCCTACAGATTCATCACGAACTGTAGAGTACAGCAATGTATTAGCTAGTTGCAATTTAGCTGACTCTGCAAACATTGCACGTGATAAGACTGTAAGATATTGGCTTATGGATAGTGGTTGCACCACTCATATTACTCCATGCCATGAGGATTTTGTGTCCTACCGTGAATTTGAAACGCCACACTTATTGAAAGGCATCAATAAGAACAATAAAATAGCTCTCAGGGGTGAGGGTACTGTCTTGATAAAGACATATGTGAATGGTGAATCATGAATCACAAAACTATATCCTGTGGTGTATTATCTGGAAGCTCAAAATCGACTCTTGTCGGTTGGCAAACTTATAGGGAATGACTGTGTACTTGTTAGCAATGCTACTTGCACACAAGTTGTTCACAGAAAGACTGATAAAGTACTCTATACCGGCTTACCTGTGGATGCAAGTAATAAACTCCTCCACTGGCTCCCTTCCATCATATGGAATTCAGAAAAAGCCTGGGAATCAGTCTTTATGTCAAAAACGGTTGACTATGACACATGGCATAATTGCATGGCACATGCCAGCAAAGAAGTTATGTGTCATTTGGAAACACACCTTAAAGGTGTAAAAGTCAAAGGTTTATCAAAGCTCAACACCTGCAAAGGATGTGAGATGGGTAAACACGTATCGAAATCGTATCCTGCATCAGAAAAAAGAGCCACTGAAATTCTGCACCTAATCCATGCTGATTTGATCGAATTTCCTGTACGATCTTATCATGGATTCAAGTTCGTAATCAACTTCCTTGATGATCATTCTTCATATGCCTATCACGAACTTCTTAAACACAAGGATGCTGCCTTCATTGCATTCAAGAAGTTCAAAGTGTTAATGGAGAGAAAGACAGGCAAGAAAATCAAACAATTTCACATAGACCAAGGAGGAGAATTCTTAAGTGGCGAATTCAAACATTTTCTGAATACAGAAGGAATATCTGTGCACCCTAGTGTGCCTCATACGCACCAACAAAATGGAAGAGCAGAACGTCTTAATAGAACGTTAACTGACAAAGAAGAAGCCCTACATCATATGGCATGCTGTCCCATCTCATGGTGGGAATTCACCTATAACACAGCCATCTTTGTCTATAACTGCACTCTGATGAAATGCTTAGATTGGAAAACTCCAAATGAGGTTTTCAACAATAAACAACCTGATGTCTCATACTTCAGAGTCTTTGGTTGTGGTGCATATGTATTCATTCCTAAGAATAGAAGGAAGAATAAGCTTTCTCCAAAGCGAGAAGCCATGACCTTCGTCAGTTATGACATCAGATCAAAATCCTATCTATTCATGGACTCCACAAATACGATACGTAGTAGCCCTGAGGCTACTTTTGAACTATGGTTTCCAAAATGCAAAGACAGTAAACTGTTTGAGCATTTAGAACCAGATAAACAGACCAAATCTTCATCTATTCTGAGGGATAATGATGATTCCTCTGGTAATGATGATGACGACTTGGATGATGGATTTGATTTCAAGCCCTCTCATCCTCCCAATAAACTGGATCAGATGGATGACTATATATCCCCTCGTCCTCCTTCTAGACAGTCGAGTGACAGCTCTGCTTCATCTAGAAATGAAACACCTGGTCCATCTACTCAACCAAGTCAGTCACCACCTGCTCAAGGTGATGATGACGAGCAAGAACTACCACTTGCTCAGTGCCGTGAAAGACGAGCAGAAAAAGCTCCTGAACGCGGAACACCAATTCTGGTTAGTGTTAAGAATCCTACTATTAGGCTTCAGAGTGAAGGTGTTATTCCAGCACCTGCACCCGGTACTGCTCCTTTAAAGCCTCTTAAAGAGGGCTGGCGTCCTGCTAAACATCAAGATGGATCTGTTGTCTTTTATAATGACAAATCCAAGCGATGGGTTAGGGACCGCCATCAAGTCAAAGCTGAAATGGCTATGGTACTTGAACAAGGGGGTGAAAAACTGTACCTTGCACTACTTTCTTTCGCTTTGCCTGTTTCTGACACGGAAAAAGAATGGAATTTCAAAGACATTCTTAAACTTCCTGAAAGTGAAAAGAAACAATGGTTAAAGGCATGCAAAGAGGAATTGCTTGCATTGGAAAAGAGAAAAGTTTATGAGTTAGTTAAATTACCACCTGGAAGAAAAGCAATCAGAAACCGTTGGGTGTTCAACACTAAATCAGACCTGTGCAAATGCGCTAGACTGGTAGTGAAAGGTTTTTCTGAAATAGAAGGAATTGATTATGACGGATTGTTCTCTCCAGTCGTCAGATATGACACAGTTCGTATCTTATTGGCCTTAGCAGCGATCGAGGATTGAGAACTCGAAGCGCTGGACGTCAAGACTGCCTTCTTATATGGCAAACTTGATAAGGAGATTTACATGGAACAACCTGAAGGATTCGTCAAGAAGATAGGATGTGTTTGTCAATTACTCCGTGCCATATATGGTCTCAAACAAGCAAGCCTAGAATGGTGGAAAGAGTGCAGAGCCTCTATGATAGAATTGGGGTTCGTAAACTGCTTGTCAGATGCGGGAGTTTTTATCTTCAGGAACAAAAGAGGTTTTGTGATCGTAATCATCTACATTGATGATGCAATCTTTATGGGACCAAACAGAAAGCTTCTAATGGAAAAGAAGTAAGACTTCGTGGCAAAATGGGAATGCCGAGATCTCGTGGATTGTAAAGAGTTTTTAGGAATGGTCATAACAAGAGATAGGTCGAAGAGGTTGATTACTCTTGACCAAGAATCATACCTAACAAAGATTCTTAAACATTTCAACATGGAGAATACCAATATTGCACAAACTCCATTACCAGCTGGGTACAAACCGGTGATCAACAATGATCCAGTTGATGAAGTACTCAAGAAGCAATATCAGTTGATCATAGGTTCTCTCCTATACCTCACACTTGGAACTAGGCCAGACATTGCGTACGCAGTAATCAAACTGTTGCAATACTCAGTAAACCCGTCTAAGCTACACCTTAATGCGGCTAGACATGTAATGAAATACCTGGCAGGTTCTACCAAATACAAACTGGTTTTCAATGGCAAATCAACAGTGTCGGAACCGATCGCCTTCACTGATTCTGATTGGGCCTCTGATGAGGATAATAGAAGATCACAGACTGGTTACTTCATTATGATCGCAGATGCAGTTGTCATCTGGAATTCTCATAAGCAGACCACAATAGCACTCTCAAGCACTGAAGCCGAATACATGGCTCTCTGCGACTGTTGTAAACAAGTCATTTGGGTTCAAAACTTGTTTAATGAACTTGGAGTTAAGCTCGTTAATCACACAACAGCTATAGTCGGTGACAATCAAGGCTCTTTATTCATAGCCTCTAACCCTGTCACTGACAAATGAACCAAGCACATTGACATATGCTTTCACTTCATATGAGAACAAGTAGAGTTGAAGTGAGTTTCAATGATGCATGTACCGACCAAAGATCAAATTGCTGACATACTCACAAAGAATCTTGGACGTGTACAATTCGATTATCTCAAACAAAAGTTAGGTATTATCTTTCGCTAAGATACTGGTATGGTTCGCCAAATAGTGGCCAATCCCAGTTAGTGACAGAAAGTTCACTGCCAGACACTTAGCAAGGGGGTGTGTTGGAAGTGTCGCAGTCATGACACTGTGCCACTCACGTGTCTGACAAGAACTCCGACATTATACCGGAATACACGCTATCAACCAATAGAAAAGATACGGAGGATTACATATACTCCTAGGTTATTCTGTCCAATAGCATATGTCCCTCTGGGAATCTGCTTACTGTCCGCAGTCATTGCTGACTGATGTAGTAGATAAGAGGTAGCCCTGTGGGCTGAGTTATATATGCATGGACCATCGTAGTTGGTATATAAGCTGTGTAAGTAGTCAGGGATAATTCGAGTACTTAGTTACTTTGCTTTAAGCCTCGCAAATGCAAGCCTACCAAGCAAGCCTTATCTCAAGTAAGTAAGACGTTTACCCAGTTTACCAGCCCTACCAGTGCATATCACTATTCATACAACAACCATGCTGTGGGTATAAGCAGTAGCCTCTATGCCAAACAGACCATTATATAACCCTAGTGTAGGGAACTAAGGTGTCCCCCCCATTCTCGAGGTCGAGAACCTGGAGTTAAGTGGGGAAACTTATGTAACGCCCGTGGGAGGGAACCTATGGTCGGATAAATACAGTATATTGCATGTTACATTGAATATATAATTTTAAGGCCAAAATATCTGATCTGCACTGATCTGCATTTTCTCTAGGACACCATGCGACTCATATGTATTTGCATGCTTTAGAGTCTTTGTCATGCTTTGGTCTCACAAATAAAGTCGGTTATCTAATGTCCAGTTTGATTTATTTACCTAACCGTCCGTGGTGGGCTTTTCCATCACTCAGTGATGTTGCTATAATAAGCATCCCAGTGGGTAAGCTCAACTCCAGATCGTTGAACCATCATTTGAAGTATTCACTTTCTTATTATCTGATCCAGAATGAATACACATCGTGTGATGTCTGAGATCTCAATCTCACATGTTCTGGTCCAAGTGACGGCCTCAAACGTGACAAGGGAACGATTCAAGGAAGTATAACTGATGATTGTGCCTTATACTACATTACGCAGTCACGGAATAAACAGCAATAGCTGTGGCAAATGCCCCAGTGATCTGAGCCTTGATGGCAAGTCCTTGGGCCTTCAACAAAAGCTGCAGAAACCATCAGAGTCCGTTTGAGTACTAGAAGAAATATGCACTAACAGGTTCACCACTAACGATCGCGTCTGCATAATTGCTAAAGGCTGTATTGAGACTTTGAAGGTCAGAAAGAACCAAGGCTGTTCCGCCCTGAATATCTAAAGATGACGATTGGAGTTGCCCACCGGAACATTATCAAACGACCTACCATTCCAAGATGGTGCCTCGGCACCGATGTTCGCCAACGTAGCCACAATGGTAGGTACAAGAAGCTGAAGATCTGCAAGGATAGTCGCGCCATTCACTGAGTCGAAAGAACCAGTGTTCTAAACGGAGGGGGCTAAGTAATCCCACTTGATAGTAGCGCTGACTTGCCTCGATATTGGTAATAGCAGTGTTTACTGTGGCAACAAGGGTCTGAACGTCGCTGTGTATAGCCTAATCTTTGTTTACCCATGAATATGATAGTGGAACAAGCATCGTACCACAGCATCAGTCAAACCAGAGCTAGGGAAGCTACTAATATCGTTGTTCAACGTGTTAATTTGGGGCCCGATCTTCTGAGTGATATCGTTCTCGACGGTGATTACATCCCGGGTTGTGAGAGGCGATGCCAAAGCGGAAATGGCGAGGGGAAGAAGAGCAAAGAATCGAAGAAAAACCATTTGTTCTGAGGGTACATGGTCGAAATGCTCTGAGGTTATATACCCCAGGATGATGCCATTGCTTCTGTCAGTTCGGAGTTTGAGGACATTACTCAGCTGAAGAACTCCGCCTACAATTAATATTTCGCACTATGAACGAACCAAGTTTCAGAGTGCAAGCTGTCCAGGGCGGACCGACAAGTCTGATGGAAGCGGCGTGTAATAATTTTGAGCTTGCCGCGGAAATACCCCTTTTAGCCTTTGTATTGTATTAGCCAAAAGTGGAAAACTTCTAATCACTCTGTGTTTCAGACGTCGAACGCCGGAATTCGAAACTGAGGCCTGTTTGTTAGTTTCACGCATAAACATTGTAATTTATCATTATCGGTTAATCGTGTCCGAATATCACGCGAATATAGATGTCTAGGCAGCAAGAATTGTAAGCTTCACCGTTCCGAGAGGGGAACACAGGCTATTAGCATTCAACATGTCGAGTCCAAACCAGGGATAATGTCGTCCCAATTCATTGAACCGAGCTCATAGCCAACACTGCTTTGAAATAAAATATTTGTGAATCCTCCCCGGCTGGTCGGTGACATCAGAGGGATAATATTGGGACTCATAGCAGCGTACCACGATTTTCTAAAATACAACCACTGGCATTGCCACCGGTGGTCAGAGGCTATAGTCCGGCGTTCAGGTCTTGCGGTTCCATAGAGTTACTCGCTAGCTATTGTACGGCCTGAATCAATCTGGTTACATGCAACGAGAAGGGACTTCAAGAAAACCGAAGGTGTTTAGCCGATAGTTGCTACCTACGATATTGTATAAGCCAGTCGAAACGGCAAACACGTGAATACGGCGGGTGGCGCTTAAATCTCAGGGTTAGCGGAGATTTTGATTCTGTCTTGAACATAGTATTAGTAAGCATAGCCAGGACTTTGAAAGCTACCTTTTACATACAGGCACCAGAAGCTTCAGATCGACAGTCAACTTGCAGACACAGGTAGACATCATTGAAACCGTGTGTAAAAGAACCTCCGGAGTTCGAACTCGGCATTGGTATACGAAAATACCGTTCACCACGGGTAACCGAAGGTAACGAGAAATAAAGACTCCGGTTGTAACTTGAGAGTGGAGTGACACCTTCGGATCCGCAATCGCTTAAGCCCCGGGTACCCTGCACGAGCTGTATCAGGGAGGAATTTCAGCGCTCAGCTCCCGGCTGGTCGGTGTGTACAAGTGTGTACATTAATGTCTGTATGGACGGAGGGAAGGAAGGAAGTGTATACATGGCATGGTATCAACTTCTTTCTGTCTTTCGGAGTTGGGTTTCCCCGGAATTGAGTATCTTCGACTTCAGGTTGTGGCGCAGCTTTGATTCATCAGAAAAAACATGGTGGCATTATGACATTCTGAGACTTGGCAATCTCGAAGTGCTGTCAGTTGACGGTCCACGGAGAACTTGCCCAAATGTCAGAAGGGCCACGTCGTTCCATAGACTGAACTACCTCAGCACCAACCCTTATTGGACTCTGTTTTTTGCACTACTGGTCTGCCACTCTTGTGAGGATATTGTAACCTACCTTTCAGCCATATTTCTTGTAAAGCAAAGATAGTCTTAGTGATGTAAACCATGCAGCTAGTAAGCACTAAGGTACCGGAGGACCTTCCCATACTCAAAGTAGAGCTTTGAGAACTGAGTCTGACATCCGGGCAAGATCTCCGTCAGCTGACAGTAAGACACTTGCCTGACGGCTTGATGAAAACTCGCTTGGTCTGAGACGTCCGCAGCACGAGTAGTGACCTTTTTCGTGCAGCGTGGGCCCCAGTTGTTCCTTATCGGGACCTTGTGTTGGGTATTCCTATCCTATCCAAGATGCTAATGCCACCGTGACATTACCACCTGTGGGAAGACTTCAGAGAGGCCAGAAACCGGAGATGCTGTAATCCCTAGATGAAAAAACTATGTTCCTTCTGATCAAAGCTGCGCCACAACCTGAAGTCGAAGATTTACTACTCAATTCCGGGGAAACCCAACTCCGGAAGACAGAAGAAGCTGATACCATGCCGTGTATACACTTCCTTCCTTCCCTCCGTGAGCTTTCACCATGACCGACCTGCGCCACAAGGATGTACCTTGCCTCATCCGACAGCGTAGAGGGTTACTTTAACACGAAAAACCCCGGTTAGCCCGAATACTATCCGAAATCTCCGAGGTCGGCCGAGCGAAAACAACATTAATGGCGAACCAACAATATGTAGCCAACCACGCTCTTCGTAAGTGTAGGTAATGTTGCGAGCTACAGGTTATTTATGCGTACTTGATGCGTAAAAAACCTGTGAGCTCTAAGCATGTCATGGCCGAGTCCGGAATGTGTAAATAGCTATTAGCCACGTAAACGAGCAGTCGAGCACGGATTCGAATCCATGAAGCAACCAGGTGGGCCGAGTTTGTTGACTGTCTGGGTCGTCTTCATATGGCCAGCAAGTGTTTCAGAAGCTGTACAGAGAAATGCCTAGGATGGAGGGAACGGTGAAAAGCAATAGTGTCACATGTGTGACGTGACTCGGCTTTTGCCTTTTGTTCGTCTCTTAACCTCGTTGGATGATTGTGATCCCTTATCTATTGTGAGTGACTCACAAGCGAGTCTCGAACGTCGCTGAATCCCAGTCGATTCACTCCAATGCCAACTTTGCCAAGCGGATGCAACCCCATTGGCACCGAATCTGTAGGCAGAAGATCCCATATCGAAGCTTGTTTTCCAGCCACCGCGAGATGAACGTTCATTCTACTCTGCAACGTATCTTTCTCCTCCTGACCAGTGTCGAGCGAAAGTGGAAAACACTGTCCGAAAATACAAGTGTTATTGCATTATTGCAGACTTCATTTCGCTGATGAACACATTAACGCCGTCATTTTCTGAGTGTCTATCAAATCACCAGTGCATCGCCATTCCAATCTCATGATAAGACACCATAAGTATGCATGTTTCAGAGTCGTGATCTTGTTCTTTCCGATATTTCCCGAAACAGGATTGTTCACAATCGACCGTGACATAATCTCACGCCCTCACCATATATCCAACCTTCACACATCATAGTCTCAATGATGTCGCACTCACTTCGCCATGATCTTCCAGTCTTTCCTGCAGAGATCTTTGATCACATCATAGATTTATCTCGAGATGACCACCAGGTATTACTCACAGCTAGTTTGGTCTGCTCTGGCTGGCTACCAGCCAGTCGTCGTCATATTTTCAAGAACATTACAATTCGGCCATCCACGTTGAAAGAGTTTTCCGCATTATGCTCAAATCATCCGACATTCCTTCGCAGCATCTCCCACATCAATTTCTTCAATGAGCGACCTAAGAAATCCATGTACACGACTGATCCTTTGGATGGCGTCCAGCCAAAACCAGTCGTATTGATTGATAAAGCTCTGCTTTCGTGGTTTCCCAGCCTTCCATTCACAAAATCCATCGCGTTGCATGGAGTCAGATGGGACTCGGCAGAGACGCTGGTCCATTTCGCATCGCTTCTTCCTAATGTCATCGATGTTGTGTTGGGTTATCACTCCATAGGCAAGATTGCACAAATCAACGATCTATTTCGAACCTTCCCATCTCTCGTATCCTTCTCCTTGGGTAGTTATGCGGATACCACCTACCAAAGACCCTTCATCGATTTTGCCCTGCCTGGCTCGAACACAATAATCCCATCACAGCTTCAGTGTCTCCACTTGATTTGTTCACGAGACAGGTTCATACAAAGGATCCCACTCGGATCAATTCAACTATCTGAATTTTATGTTCAAATCTCTACAGCAGAAGGCCGAATCTATCTAGAAGATTTGATGCTCTTCATTCGAAGACATTGCCTCAATGTATCAACTTTGAGGATGGCCGTTATTGTACGCAACCTTCCCGCTCACTGGGATATCAATCATTTCTTTGATACAGGTCAGTCTTATTCTGTTGCAATTAGACGACTGACTGTTTTGAAGACTTTCTGCAGATCCTGTCCGAGTTGAAGAAGCTCGTATCTTTTCATTTGACTATATTTGCCGAGGTCAAAGAAATGGAACCCCCGGTATGGGTCTACGAGGCTCTAGATAGGCTCAACCCTACATTGCATATCAAGCATCTACCCCTCCACTTCCAGATTCCCGAGGAACTCGACCAGTCCCTGAAAATAATGTTGATCGACATCGCTAGGTTTTGGAAGTATGTGGAGTGCTTTGATTTGCCTCGTCTAGGTGCTATTCTATGTGATCGGTATTAACGTGGATTCATCACGAGGATGGACAGAAGAGTGGGTTATGGTTTAAAATGATAAAATCAGATCGAAGCTTGGCGGAAGGATATCAGACATGGAGTAGAGTTATGTATTAGCAAAAAGTAGTGAAATACGAGTCCAATAACGATTATCTTTAATCTCCTGGTCGAGTCTTACTGTTCTTCATTCGACTCGGACTTCTTTGGTCTTAGCTAAATGGAGGTATATAGTGGAAGCTAGGCTCAAACGGACCAGATATCTTGACTGTAATCAAACCGGCCTTTGGGGCGACAGTGTCTTTGCAGAAGCCGTTTCCGTGATTTGGCTACCTCACCCTCCTATGCCGGTCAAATCAATCCACAGTAAATAAAATCGGTTCACAGCTGGTTAAGTTGCTCTGCCAGTGTGCTCTTTAATCTGTTGAAAATGTATCATACCATTTGATCTCGAATCAGCTACGTCGAGTCCACTCAACTCCGATATTACTCCTGCGTCAAAGAGATGAAAGGAAGATGTCTGACTTTATTGTGAAAGACCGTCTTAAATGGATGGGTGAGCACTACACTGCCGATCTGAGACTTCCGGCAATCGGGTCTGTGCCTGTGACATCAAAACAGCTGGAAACAATTTTTACACACCTCGAAATGAAAATTTGGTTACTGAAAATAATTCCCTTAATTTGACCTTCAGGTAGGCTTCCTATGACCGGTGACAAGGTTGCAATTTTGTTGCCGAATTGTGCATTTTGAAATGGTACGGTAGTCGCGGTCCGATCGTGACCCCCGCGACCGCAGGTTCAGACCCCTAAAGGCTGGAAAATATGGCCGAGCAGGTTCATTTGATTGACAAGGGGAGTCGTGAAGTTTCCGACAAGTCGATTGAAGGGTGACAGGTGATTTAGTAACACTCTGATGTGAGGCCATTTAGACAGCCAAATAAGACCAGTTAATATTATACCTCGAGGTGATGCATTGTGCCAGATCATTTCCGTTTCGAATCTCGCAGGTGAAGATACGCACAAGCCAAGGACAAGGTTGACACATAGGAATTTATACCCATCAACAAGAAGCTCCGTCGTCGCTCAGTCCAGGGGGTCTGTACCCGGAGCGACCGCTCAATGTAGAGCTTTCCACATCAATGATGCGATGATAATCAACATTGGGAATGTTTTGATAAGGAACGGCTGTTAAATACTTATTAGACAAATCTGTATGATTGTATGATTGTATACAGCAGTTCCGGGAGTATCAAACCAGTGTCTATCCCTGAAGGTTTTTACAGCACTAGATGCAGTGTAATCAATTTGCATTCCCTGATCTTATGAAGGGGTTTTTTCCTGGAGTGTGTTATCTCCAAGAAAGAGAGAAGAGTAATGCACTGTCTCTGTCTCATTCCGATTCCGAGTGTGTAAGTGGGAGGTGGAAAGGAAAAGAGACTACCTCCGCAAGCGGACTGAGCTATGAACTGCGGTTAGCAAATGACGAACAAAACACGTTGCGGGGATAGATCAATCAGGAAGCTTTAGTATGCTCGGGCTGACGTTGTAAGACTGGGTACTATAGCTAGTCTGACTCAGTCAAGACGGGAAGTACCGTAATAAAGAAACATACGGAGTCTACCAGCGAAAGCACTACTACGATACTAGATACCATCAATTCCCCCCCTGAGATGGCAACTTGGAGTGCAATTCCCGTGCTGGCTGTGTCGAGCCAAAAACTTGTAAATCAAGAATAGGTTCGATTGTAATGCCTGAGTTAGATAGCCACCCTATACTAGCGGGAAGAAAGCATAGCAGCCTGAATTTACTCAGCCAATAAAGGGGATACACATGAAATCCACGACTGCTAAACTCAGAGGGTTAATTACGCCAGATCAACACCCTCCAGAATGCCTTGATACACTCCTTTCCTTGGGCAAAGCATAAAAGCCAAAAGAAAAATATGACCCAACTGGAATCAATGAATCATGGTCACAAAGCATAGATCCAAAATAAGCATTTCCACCAAAAAGAATTTCACCCACTACAGCCCACCCCTGATATGAGAATAACAATAAAGAAATTTACCTTCCTTCAAAATAATAAAATAAAATAAAAATAAAAATAAAACAAATCATGAAAGGATAGGCATCTTCAAACTAGACACTAAGATGACTTATCCAGGAAGAAAATATCAATTCTCATAGGGTGAATAAACAAGAAAAAAAATCAGTAATGCATGACAAGACTATGATTCTCATAAAGGAGAATGTATAAACAGTGGC